>VWZZ01006601.1:411659-449063 GCA_013399095.1 Psophia crepitans | reverse complement strand
CTGACACTGCCTCCCAGTTTGGTGTCATCTGCAAACTTACTGAGGGTGCACTCTGTCCCCTCATCCAGGTTGTCGATAAAGATGTTGAACAGCGCCAGCGCCAAGACTGGGCCCTGGGGAATGCCACTAGTGACCAGCCAACAACTAGATTTAACACCATTCACAACAACTCTCTGGGCCCATCCTTCAACCAGTTTTCAACCCAGCAAAGAGTGTACCAGTCCAAGCCATGAGCTGCCGGCTTCTCCAGGAGAGTGCTGTGTGATACTGTGTCGAAAGCTTTGCTAAGGTCCAGGTGGATAACATCCACATAACATTCTCTACCTCATCTACTAGGTGGGTCACCTGATCATAGAAGGAGTTCAGGTTGGTCAAGCAGGACCTGCCCTGCAGGAACGCATGCTGACTGGGCCTGATTCCCCGTCCATCTCGCACCTGCTCAGAGAGCACTCTCAACACAAGCCGCTTCATGATCTTTCCCAGTACCGAGGTCAGGCTGACAGGCCTGTAGTTCCCCAGATTCTCTTTTCGGCCCTTCTTGTAGATGGGCGTCACATCGGCCAACCTCCAGTCGTCTGGAACCATGCTTGTTAGCCAGGACTGCTGATAGATGATGGCTAACCGCTTGGCAAGCTGCTCCACCAGCTCCCACAACACTCTCGAGTGGATACCTTCCGGCCCCATGGACTTGCGTGAGTCCAGGTGAAGTAGCAGGTCATAAACTGCTTCCTCCTAGATTATGGGGAGTATATCCCGTTCTCCTGCGTCTTCCAGCAGCACCAGGGGGCAAGTGCCTTGGGGGCTGCTGGTCTGGCTACTAAAGACTGAGGCAAAAAAGGCATTAAGTACCTCAGCCTTATCATCATCCTTGGTGCCATGTTCCCTTCTGCACCTAGTAAGTGATGGAGAGTCTCCTTAGCTCTCTTTTTGTTGTTAATTGGTCAGTTGTTTCTGTGGTGCATTTCCACATTAGAGTGCAAAGGTTGTGTTTGTTCCTATAGCTGTATGCTGAGTTTTTAAAAAGAAATCCAACTTGAGAACTATTGAGCTGAACAAATTGTTTGGAAAGTTTCCTACCGTGCTGTTGCAAGGATCTGTTCATTAGGAGAGTATATTACGCATCAGTTAAGAGTGCTGTTGGACTGAAGTGGAATTCCCAAGTGAAGGGTCTTAAAGCACTCAGTGCTACCTCCTCTTTTTAAAAGAAGCTACAAACTTGCAGACAGTAAACTCTTGTCAAATTCTGGATGGTGAATGAAGTAAATGTTGATCTTTAGGATTTTCTTTTAATTTTAATATTTTTCTTCTAACGCATTCCTTTATGAGTAACTGCAAGACTGTCAGAAGGACACTTGCTGATACTGTGTATTGACTAAGGAAACTGAACCTGCTAAGGTTTGGCTTCCTGATACTTTCCCATTTCTTTTATGTTTCCTGTAAGTCATTGAAAGTTTATCCTACATATGTAATTGAGTGCAAGAAGTGACTTGCTAACACTTTATTTAGGAAAGGTGAATTGATTTAGATTCTTTGAAATAATCAATATGGAATAATATTTGTTCAAGCTTGATTTTATACATTCTGCGTACAGCTTTCCCACTTTAATTAGCCTGTGGGGTCCATCAGTTAACCTGATCTAATTTACACAAGCAGTTGACACTATGACGGTTTGTTATAGAAATGAGATGCAACTGTATGAAGTATGAATGTGAATGTAAGTTTTGCATCAATGTAGTTATTTTTTCCCTTAAACTGGATCATAGGAAAAGAAACCTACGTTGTCTGTTAAGAAGAAAGTTTATTTTCAGACTTCAGTATCTCCATAGTGTTATGTTCTGCATCACCCTTTCGTGATTTTTTTTTTTTTTTTAAAATACAGGATCATTGTCAAACTAGTTAGTCTAAGATTTCACAACTCGTACATTTAGACATGGTGAGGTTATTTTGTCTCTTTTTTTTTTTTTTTTTAAATGTAGTGCCTAGGTTTAAAACCAGAGCAACTTCTTTTGCATTTTCTTAGCTTTCTAAGGTTTGAAGTTGTGGGATATATCAAATGGGCACTTAAATGCGAAATCAAAATGAACTATTATATAACTCTATGTGGAAGTGGTATATGTCATCTTTCTTTTATGCTTTAATACGTAACAGGCTATCTATCAGAGTTGATTACATATAAAGTTTATTCTTACATTTAATGTGTTGTAGAAATTAATGTGGTTGTCAGGGAGACCAAGCTATTATTTGACACTTCCTGTGTGGTTTGTTTGTTGGTTGTTACCGTATTTGTGGGACTCCCAGTATATTAATTACTTCCTACCATCTTTTAATAATTGGTTATCATATAAAAATGCTGTTAGCTGAAGCTAGAAATGCAAACTGTTAAATTACTTTAAATTCTCTTGAAACTTAGTAAGTTTACTCACAGTAGGTTAAACATAAAGGAAAGGTAGTTGTGCTTTTAATTCTGCATTGTAAACAAGTGGATTGGATGCATCGTTTTAAATTTTAGCGTCTTCAAGGTGGATAGCAGTTCACTGCTCTGAAGGCTATGCTTAGCTTGACCTCACTGTGTACAGAAGAGTCCTTAAAGGGTTCACAGCAAGGCTTTGGGTGAGTTGTGCTGAAGGACTAATATTTTTCAAAGGGCTTACCTTCAGTGTTATGCACTGCTCTTGCTTGTGTTCTTCAAGCCCTGGACAGTGGAAGTAATTTATGTAATAAGAGAATAATAATGAAGTTTACTCCCAATCCTGACTGAAAATGGAGCATTCCGGTTAGTTTTGATCAGGATATGGGGATACGGACCCTTCAGACAAAGTCTACTGGAATTAGAAGTTTTCTGTAGAAAGTTTCTTAGTCTGAGGGATTTAGAGAGATTCCTGATGATTACTGCGTTGAGTGACACTCAGGCAGATCTGATCAAAGAATAATAGATAGCAGGTCTTATTGCCAGATTTGAAAAAGGAATTGGGGAATGGAAGGCAAATCTTTTCCATGCAGTAGTGTGCGGAGTACAGATATCCAGCTATGGTTGATCCAAGCTGGTGTGCTTATACAGTGCATAGCAACACGTGAAAATGCTTATTTGATCCCCAAAGTAAAGCAGCTGGTGTTAAAATTACGCCCAAGGTAAGCAATACCTGTTCACTGAACGAACTAAGAGTTCTCACTACTAATAGTGTTACTGGTTGCATGGCAGAGCTTGGTCTTCTCTACTTTGAATTTTTGCTTTGTTCTATACAATAGGAATACTCATAATAACTTAAGCCTGCATTGGACAAATTAACTCTTCTTGATCTCCTGACATTGAGTGTTGCTGTGGAAGGGGATTGGCGGTTGTAGCATCTGGGTATTTTATTTCAAAAGGTGAAACAGACTGGCTGAGAAGAAGGAAGCATAATTAAGACAGTGATTTTATTTTGGAGATTCACAAGTTCTTAACTATGCTACAAATTACACTGGTTGGCTGGTAGGGAAAGCTTCAGATCACAGTAGATTGGTTTGTACTGATTAGGAAACAGAGCACTAGCAAGAATCTCCAAAGTCACAAGGCTCCATTATTACAATTGTCCTATCTGTAATGCTTTTCATGAACTTAGCAGCTGTATTTTAAGAACAGTTAGGTTATTTGCTCCATCTCTTCAGCAGTCTGCCCAAAAGAAACTGAGGAAGCTGTCTTTTCGACAACTTCGTTTATAATCTTGAGACCTAATTTCCACCCTTAATGTTTTAATAGTCTGTATGGCCTTTATGTATACACTTGTTTTTGTGGAAACATTATGCTCTAGATAAATTGTTCTTTTCCCTTCATGGTGCTTGTCTCATCTGTATATATAGATAGAATTTGTACCTCTTCTTGGCTTTTGGTTGGTTGGTTTCTTTTTTTGCTAGACTGACTAAATGAAGTATTTTTCATACTCTACAGTCTCCAGCCTGCTGATCACCCTTGCAGCCTTTCTTTGCAGCTGCTCTGGTTTGAAATTTCTTGTGTGTGTGTTTTTAACTGTTATAATGAGCATTATGTATAACATTCCAGATGTGGTCTCACTGGGGTATTGTACAATGGCACTGTCTCTTTCTGCTCCACCGAGCATGTTCGAGAATTGCATCTGCCATCTTCACAGCTGTCTCACCTTGATGAACCTGGCTGTTAGGCAGCTCTGGTTTGGAATAACTCTTACACAGGTTGTTCGGTACAATCTCTTCATTAAACTTGAACCATAACCCATTTTTCCATTAACAATGGTATGTAATACTACTTTCTTTTTTTTTTGTATGCTATTTTTATATAAATTTTTGGATGTTACTGAGACTATATGTGTTCATATGTGCCTGCCTTCTTGAAAACAACATTGGCAATATAGTTGTTGTTTTCCAGTCCTTACAGAAGTGGTATTTTCTGTAAAGTTTTTACTTTAGAAAGCACAATCTTATGTGTCATTGTTTCCATAATTCTGAGAAACGGATTATTTTTGACTGTGTTAACTTTAATCACTTTGTAATGTGTTCCTATTCTCCATTTGTCATTGTTTTTATATCTGAGACAACAAAGATAAGAATTATGGTTGAGGTTGGGGGTTCATTCCTGAATATCCTGGTCTTCATCCCATTGTCCCTGTTTAGTATACACATTCTTTTTTTCTTCCTATGTAGGTACAAAAAAGTCTTGGAAGACTAACCTGTTCAGGAATAGTTCAACTTAACTTTTTACTATGTACCTAAGATGCGGCTTTCTGTTCCGATTTTTCTTCTCTCTGTCTCCTGCTATTCTTCACAGGATCTCTGCATGTTTCTGATGTCTTAACTAGTACAATGTTATCAATGATTGACTCATCAAACATCAAGATTTACCCCCTCAATCCTTAAACATTTTAGCATCTTTGTGTTAAATGCCAGGCTTCTGCTGTTTCTCAAATGTCTTTGCTAACCTTCACTAGCAAATTCTTTGGGTGTATGCTGCTGAAATTCAAAGACTTAGTTATAAACCTGTTTGGGATTTTTCATTCTTTGTTTAAATAAAAATCCAGTAATGTATGGCTTAGGTTACTGGCAGCTGGTTTTTAATGTCCTCATTAGTTAGTGAGAACAGTCTTGAAGTAATGGAGTCATTTGCTGCTTCAGTACCTATTTCATAAATTTATCAGCTGTTAGCCCCAAGAAAAACTAAGCCTTTCCACTTAGGAGTTTGATTTGTTCTCCATTTTGTGTCTGGGTAATTAGTATCCTAAAATGATACAATTCACTTTATCTAATGCACAGATCTGCATCTGTGTCAAGCACTGATGCCGGAACAAATGCCCGATTAGTCTAATGTCTTTATCAGAACCTGGTTTACTCCAGTTTCATGTGTCACTGACGTGCATTTTTCTACTCTTCAGTTCTATTTTGAATATTGTCTATTCCTCAGTATTTGCTTTCTTAGTCATGAGTGCTGTCCCACCATGCTGTGGTTACTCCGTCAGGTTTTGTTCTGCACCATGTGCCAGTAATTTAAACTTCTGAGTCTTACAAACAGACAGAACCAGATAATTCATGATACTCACAAAATGTACAGCTCCATTTTCATTATCCTATCTCTTGGTAGTTTTTATCCATTGTTCTCCATTTTTAATAGTGTATTAAAAATGTGTGAAAACATCCCTGTCGAATTTAAAATTCTCTGTGTCAGTCATGCAGGCTGTGTTCCAGAAGAGTTGTTTACACAGGTGCTTGAAGCTGACCTTTCAGAAAATCCTTTTTCAGATCATCTACCTCATGGCTTCTAAAATCTTCCTGGTCATACTCATCTCTGAGCTGCTTGTTTATCTCTTTACCTACTCATACCTCCAGCTATATTTCAGGGGAACTTGGAAGAATTAAGTTACTTTGGGAGACCTATTTATCACAGGTAAAAATATTTCTGGGACCCAGGGAAACTACTGCGTGGCTTTATAAATGCAGCTTTTTCTATTCAAAAGATTGTTTCTGGTTTAGTGTGGATAATCCCACACCAGTGTACTTCCTCCCTACCCCTCCGCTCCCATTCGATACAATTGCTTAGCCTTTCTTTATTAGAATTATGAATATTTTTCCATCATTTTTCTGATTTTCTTCTTTCTAGAATGACTTGTAAATGTAGTGCTTCTGAATTTACTGTGTTCTACAACTTTTCTAAAGTATGATCACAAATTTTTAAAAATTGAACTTCTGTAGGCTCTTCAAACCGTAAAAGCGTACTCTCTTCTTTTTACATACAGAGAAAAGGAAAGGGATTGTATGAGGTAGATTCCTGTGATTTTGGGTTTGGGTTTTGATACCTAGGTCTTGTTGTTTGGGGGAGGGGGGTGACATTTGTCTGCATTAAGGGTAGAACAGATGTAGTTGTGTGAGGGGAGAGGGATGTTATTTGTCCTTTTTCCTTCTCTCTTGAGTAAAATGATGGACAGACCTGGCCATGTTTTCTTCCAGTGATATAGTCAGTTAAACCGTTATCTAGAAAGGACCGCTCTTCCAAATGAAATATGACTTTAAATTAGCTATATAGTTCTCTCAAATTAGATTTACTGATGGGGGAAGGAAGCTAGTGTAACTGATTGCTCTGTTCTGCATTCCTACAAGACATCAGGTGAGACTCCAAATGTCCTTATTTACCTTGCTTACTCACAGGTGCTCATTCTCTTAAACTAACTCAGAGACCTGCATTTTGTTTCCTCCTCAGTCCCACCAACACACATACTCTACAATTAAGGTAGTACGATTCATTTTTACATTTACATGTTGGGTAGTTTCTGCAAATGATGTTCAGTGCAACATTACAGCTTTAGCTACTGTAACTTGCTGAGGCACTTGATGTCATTTCTTATTCTTGAGAAAACCCTCTGGCAGTTTGCAGTTACTATTAGCAGCCTTGAAGTTTGTATTTGGGATAAGAAAGTTCTGAGCTTTCACACATGCCCACCCTCTCCACCCTTCTCATCTTCCCACGCAAACCATATGACCAATCATATAAATTTTTCACTTAGGATGGTTAAGGTTGCATCAGAATAAAATGCCAAAGTACACCTGGGTTTAAAAACAGAAAGTAGGCTAACAGTTTTGTATGCGTCCTCTCCTCCTGCTTTGTCCTCTTTAATCTTGCAATTCACTAAAAACTGCTTTTAAATTAGTGTTTTTCCAGTGTATTATCTGATCCCAAATGCTATGACTCCTACAAATGTGAATACCAATTGACTAGCCTCTTTATTGTCATATTGCATTTATATTCTTCATTATCAAGGAAGATGTCAAAGTTAATCTCTGTGGAGAACCTTCTATTGATACATGAAATGTAAAAGGAATATGCAGTCATCATACGGCTATGTGCTTTATTTGTCTTGCTGCCTTTAGAAACGTCAACTTTGAAATCAGAATTAATTTATAGTGACTTCCAGCAGACATGTTTGCTTCCATTATAGTTTGCTGCATCTTGGATGAATGACGTGTTTTGTTCACGTTATCACTTGTAAATGTTCAAAATTCAAGTCAAACAAAAATTTTAGTGCCTGCTGGTAGCACTACAATGTAGAGTGGAGCTGCATTTTCTTGTTGACCTTACCAGTGCTGACTACCTCCCATGAATCTAGCTGGTCTAGTAGTGTTGTCTTCAGTATACCCTCTTCCATTTCCTAAAGTAGAAGTTGGAAGGAAGAAGAAGGAATTTGCATCAGCACTGAGTTGTTTTCTTTTGCAAGTTTTATGTTAGATAACTATCATCTGAGCCAGTTAATGGAAAAACCCTTTCCTTTCTCATAAAAGTAGTAAAGATTTTCTTTAGTGAAGATGTCTCTCTTTCTCTTCAACATAGGAAAACCTGTTTTTAGTGATCGTGCTAATTTCACTAAGATATTGTCTTGGTTAGTTTTAAAAAAAAATTTAAAAATCCTTTCAAGTATTGTTTCTGTCCAGTTGAAAAGGCCATCTTGTAAAAAGCACTGTTACTTCGATGACATTAGATATTTGACTTCATTGTAAATACTTCATGAAACAATTCTTTAAATTAATACTGTTTTTTGAAATTATGTTTTTTCCAGTTTGGTGTGTTGTTGACTATCTTTGAAAGTGTTTTGCTTCAATTGGAATGTCTCTTTTTTCTCTTCTAATTTCCTTTTGCTTTTCACTAGATTATTGTTTACAAAAGTCAAATTGGAGTCCCTGTGCAGAGGCCCAGATGAAGCACTCCTTACCTGTAAACACATGCTCCAGATTTGGAAATCCTGCTACAATCTCACTAACCCAAGGTAAGATGCTGTAGTTTTGGGCTGCTCGATACCTTGCTCGGTAGCCTTTCAGGGCAGTATTAGGTAAGCAGTCCTGCTTTTAGTTGTTCTGGTATTTCTCATGAACAAACTAATCCGTTGGGAATCTGGAGACTGAAGTGCAAAGATACCAGTTGATGGACATGCAGAAAGTACCCAGACTTCTGTAAAGTGAGGTACACCAAAGGTAATAAACTCTGCAGCGATGAGTACTGATTACAGAGACTGGGAAACTGCCATTCTCCTTGATGGCACTCAGTGTACTGGTATTGTCTGGATTTTTTTCCCCTGTCCGGGTTATAGAACCTTTTATATTGGCTAGTGGAGAGTTTGCTGTCGTGGAAATTTAGTTCAAGGACTTTCGCTAAATAAAATGGAGGAGTACTAGATGTTAATTAAGACTATAGAAACATCAGAGGTCATATGGATAAATATGATGTGCTTGCAAAGTCAGCTTTTTTTTTTTTTTTAAAGGGAGTTCTTGCTTCTGAACCTATTTTGGCTCTTCAGAGGTATTCGCAAGTATTTGTATAAGTTGATGTAATCCTGTTTGGGTTTCCAAAATGCTTCTGTCAAAGTCCTTTGCAATATATATTTAGATCAGCTGTAAAGTAAATGGGAAGGCTACTTGGCAGAAATCCATGCTGGCACTACTCAACAGGTTTATCAAGTACCTGGAGAAGGGGACAAGCAGAGTTTCCTGCTATCTGGTTGTTTGAAGGGTTGACAGTTACTCAAGAAAAGATGCCACAGCAGAAGAGCTTTTTACCAGGTGGCGTACGGCAGTATGAGGGACACTATCTGCTCAGATTCTGCTCTTGCTTTGATCTCAGTTATGTAAACATGTGTGTCTCTTCAAGATGACAGAGAGAGCTGGCCTAATGGCCAAAGAGGAAAAATTGCTTCTCCCCTTAGCGAACTAGTGAGCAGTTCAGAGCGGGAAGGTTTGAAGGGTTTGGCAGGAAAAGCCTGGAAAGGGATCGGAGTCAGACACAGTACATTGAGAGAGGCTGTGACTTGGCGCTGTGGAGCAGGGAGCAGGACCCAGGGGTTATAGAAAGCAAGTACCTCAGCAACCAGAAAGGTTTGAGCTGAGTTATTTTCAGCTCGAAGTCACCGAGCTAGCAGTAGGGACCTGGGAGAGTGTTTCTCTTCGAACTTAGTGACTGATGGTATGGTTGGCTGGTTGTGCGTGCGGGGAGGGGCGTTTGAGTTTATTGTCAGAATGCTGTGCTGCACAGAACAGGTACGATTTCTGTGTAAGCTTAATTTCAGTGAGGCTTTGCGTCTATGCCATCACAACTTTTCCCCTTCCATCCCTACTGTTATATCTGCACAGATCAGGGCTCTAATCATGGCTTGTTATTACTTTGCTGTTGTTGTGCTGACAACTATTGTGCCATGTTAAATGCAGGTTAAGTAAGGCTTCCTTCAGACATCAGCAGTGACTGAGAAAGCTTACTCTTGGCTGTGTCAGCTGCAAACAGCAATGTTTGCTAACTTGCATGTTGCAGTTCTCCTTCAAGAACATCTAATTGGAAAAATTAATGAGGACTACTTTGCATCTGATAGTTTTTACTGCTTTTTTATCTTTTAAAGCTTTCCTTGAGGTTCTGATTTAGGGTAACAAATTAAAATCAAATTAGGAACTAAATGTACAGGAGCTGCGGATAAGTGTCATGATGGAAGGAGACAGGTTTCACAAATCACACATTCAGGGTTCTGTCAAACAGTAAATATGGATAGGAAGCTGTAACCTTTCTTGGAATGGTCCATGTGAAATGTAAGGGCTGAATACCTTCGTTATCGTATCATGGTGATGGAGATTTGTCTGACTGGGATAAATTATCACTCAAACCTGAAATGTGATGGGGAAGTTCTGTTCACCCAACTGCACTTCAGATGTAGTGAAGAACGATGATGCAGGATTGTTGTGAAAACTTAAGTTTTCCAACCGCTGTAATTTTAACCATGATTCGTTTGGTTGAAAAGCACCCTTTGAAAATTATGTCTCCTCCTGGAAATAATTGAAACTTTTTTTTAAATAGATCATTAAGCCAATAATGAAAGGTCTTTAATAATTTGAAACCTTTTTAAAATGTTGTTTTTCAAAGATATTTAAATATCCTTTATGCTTATTTGAAACTTTTCTTATTTAAACTGAAAACTAGTTTTGATGTATTGGTTTCCCAATGAGATAAGAACTCACTTTTTTTATGAGCTATGTTTTATGTTAAATATTTCTTCTTGCAAGTAATCAGATTTTTGTGGAGTAAACTTGGATTCAGTGTCCTCAATCTTTTAATACTGAAAATAAATTATGTATATACTGGATATACCGCACAAAGTAAAGGCTAATAGAACACTGTGCCGTACCTTTGTTCAGCTGATTTAAAACAATTTTCTTTTGTCTCTAATTGGCATACATACATACATTTTCCTCATGGGATGGTTAATATGAATTTAAAACTTACTTCGTTGTACAAGGCTTGGAAAGTTTAAAGGTTTCCCTCCGGCCTGCTGCTTGAAGTTTGTTAGAAAACAGTTTAGTTCTTTTCCAGTTCTTTGTTTGCATTAGCAAAACAGAACAAACCATGCCTATGCTGTGCTTAGAAGAAACTAATGCTCAGCCCAGTTCTCCCTGTCAGCAACATTTGGCATGTTATTACTTGTGGATTGAGGAAGTAATTAATACAGCGGTTACCAGAAAACATGCACCGACTGATGTAACAACTGTGGCCGAGAGAGTGTGTCCCAGAAAATTCCCTTCTGCTTCCTGTGGGTTTCTATAATGGCATCATTCTGTAAGGAAATCAGTCATGCAATGACGTTAGGGTAGTGCAGAATTTTCTTCATACTGCTTTAGTAACAGAGGAGGTTGTTTCACTGGTTTTTGGAGTGTGCAACTATGAAGAGTTGCTGAAAGGCTTCTTGCCCTTCTCTCAGTTCAGATTCAGAAGGAGGGGCTTTTAAAATTAATGCAAGTGGAAAGATGTACTGAATTCCAGTCTTCTGCGGTTCCAATTAAAGTCTCTCCGGCTTTACTTTAAGCTAAGAGTTTTGTGAAGTTTTTTTCTCTTCAGCGGGAACCAGACAAAGGTTTGCAGTCTGCTAAGTTGAGCTAACAGATCAATTGCTTTAAAGCTCAATTATTTTTGAGTTTGTGGCATGCTTCTAAATTTTTTTTAATAAATGATGTTTTTAAAAAAAAGTATATTTAAATTGAAATTTTTAAAAAATGTAATTAACTTAAAATCCTAGACTGAAATTACTGCATTAACCATAGAATGTTAAAGAAGGAGTGCCCATATGTGCTTCCTCACACTTTTCTGTCAATGTGTCTCAATACTTGCCTCAGAAAGAGCACTTAGTTAGTTGTTCAGTCCCCGATCTTCTGCTGAATCTTTAATAGTACTTCTAGGAGCAATTAGTTTTCCAGCAAGTATATCAATAAGAAGCCTGAGGGGCAGATACTGAGTTACAACCACAGTAGAAATTAAGTGCATTTGTCCACAGGAACAATCAGTGAAAGCCACTGCTACTGCTTAGGCTCCTGAGGGTTGGAAGTGTTCAAAATGTTCCTACTGTGCTATTAGGATCAAATTCAACATTAGGCAGTTAATGTCTGTGTATTTAAAAAAAAAAAAGCAAAAACACCCAACAAAGAAACAAACAAATACAACAAAACCCAAACCCAAACCTCTGGGAAATCAAAGTGATGCCTTTTTCTGTGAAACCTCGTTATGGCATCTTTGTAACTTCTTTATCTAAAATTAGATGTCCTGAGTTTAGTGTTTCTCTTCAGTGTGGGAAAAGTGTGGATTTTCAAATTTATATCTGTTAGCTTACTGTGAGAGCTGTACCTCATCTTATATAAAAGTTTAAGGTACAATAAATCCTTTCTGTAAAGCTGTTAGCTATGAATCAAATTAAAAGCCTGTATTCCCTTCGTGGTTGTATTAATTATGAAAACAGAATTGCTGAAATAAATACAGACTTAGTTTTGCTCAGCTTAATTCTCTTTTAATGCAGCTGGCTTAATGCACTGTGAGTGGTTAGTGCTGCTTGGTACTAAATTTGTTCATAGCAAGAACTTTTATAGCAAGAACCTTTGTGGGAGGGGGGCAGTGTGCAAGTTGTATCTCAGTATATAATTTTATATTTTAATAGCTTACAATTTCTGTACTTCATTACAGTGATTCCGGACGTGGGAGCAGCCTCTTAGACAGAGCTATTGCTGATAGACGACAGCTTAATACAATTACATTACCAGATTTCAGTGATCCTGAAACAGGTAAGAACTGGATTTGAACAATAAAATAGGTAAAAGGATCTGGCCATAGCTAGGTTTTTGCCTTCTTTTTTTTTGTTTTATTTTGCAAAATGAAATAATATTTTCATTGTTGTCGTATAAGTGGAAGCAGACATTGTACAATATAAAATTTTTTCTTTTTTTGTTTATGAAGTACTTCCTGACCATGTTCTGTAAATTAACATATCTGTAGGATGGATCTTGCTGAGCTTAGCAGTATTTTCGTATGAAAACGCTAAAAATTAGTATGCTGAACTAGCCTATTTGCCAAAGTCCTATACTTTTCTGTCCATTCGGTATTTGCACATATTTTCTTTTTAGAAGGTAAATCAGAAAAAAAAAAATTAGAAGAAAACTTTTTAATGTCAAAAAAACCTGAAGACATCATTGCTAATTACATTTATTAAAATCTCTAATATATATGTATATAAAAATATAATCAGATGGGTGGGTTGATTTACTGTAGACACAGCTTTGACATTAAAAACAAAAATCACATGCTGTGATAATTTTATATACATATCAAAAATTGTGGTGCACAGGTGCACTACGTGAAAGCTAAGATTGTTACAAGTCAGTAAATATTTACGGTATGTAATTTGCCTATTTTCATATATTTAGTTATCACAATGCAAATTGATATGCCTTAAAAATCATATAACTAAAAAGCAGGTGAACCATGCATTCTGTGAAAACTGCAGAATGAATTACCATGTTGATGACAGTTCCAAAAAAACCTTTACAGTATGTTACTTGCATTCTAAATATTGGGAGTTTTCTGTTTCCTGGGTTCTATCTCAAAGCTGAAACTTGCTTTTCCTGGCACCTTTCAGATGTGAATGTCTGCTTAATCACACTTTGATACAAACAGCTTATGGGAAAGTTTGCCAACTTATGAATTAGAATGCACTGACCCATAAATTAAGATATATTGAAATGTGAAATGTATCTCTTTGTTTAATATCATAATTGTACAATAGAGAAAAATCCAATTTAGATATTTAACTTCTGGAAGTTAAAGTTGGATTGAGTGTTCACTCAGTTTCAAAATCATTTAAGTAAATTTAAAGTGTTTTACGGTTTTACAAAGATCAGGTCACCTGATTTCAAAGATTTACAATATGATATGGTCTGAAGTACTGCAGAATTTAGCTTGTTGTATAACGTGGAATTTTCTGTTATCTTGTATTCATATAATTAAAATGTAGAAGATAACATTATATCATTCTATAGTGATCATTCTATATCCTAGTCTAGCTCATTGTTTCATTTTAACTAGATTTTAAAGGTTTCATATACTTATATAGATAGAGATAGGTAAAGAAAATTTATTTTACGCCTTCAAAGTAGTGCTGGGTGGGGGGAGGTTGTTGAGCTTTTTTGTGGTTAGTTTTGGTTTTTTGTTTGTTTTGTTTTTCCCCCATGGGGACACAAAGCTCTTGATTTCCACCTTTGGAGTTTTGTATTTTGTATCTGCCACACTTGAGAGCATAATGAACTGGTGCTATTTAAAGACTGTATATTCCTCAACACTTTTAAGTAAAGATGAACCCTCATCCAAAACAATGAACTTTTCAAGACACTTGCTCCAGTTTCAAATCCTGCAGCCAATATCTTGATTGGAAAATAGAATCTATACATACATTCTGATTTTTCTAGAAGTTCCAATTTTTCTTTTGTTTTTATTTCTTCTCAATCTCAGCTGTGTTGTTAGAGCTTATCTCTCCTGTCAAGGAGCATAAGATGGAAAATTAAAAATGAGAGATCCTTTTTTGGTTAGTTTTCTCATAAAAAGTAATTGTGGAGGATAGGTTGGGGGAGGTCTTTTTTTCCCTGTCTTTCAGGGAGTTGGGGTTGGTTTTTGTTTGGTCTTTTTTTTTTAATTGTTAATTTTAGCAGAAGAAACCTTGTTGCAATATCAATACTCAAATTCTGGTGAGGACTAGAGCTTTTTTATCTACTGTATCTATATAATAGTATACATATAAAAGTTCCTAATCCAAGTTTTGCCCAAAATTCTTCATCCAGCAGATTATATGAAAATTTTGCAGACATTAAAAGGTTATGGTACTATAAAAATAAAAGAAGTCAAGCTTGTCATAGTGTTTGAGTGAGAGAACTTTGGGCAGACTGTCAAAAAAACCCATTGTTCACAAAAGGTAGAGAATAGAAACAATAGATGGTCCAGATGTTAGACCTTTATAGGCTGAAAGAGCTCATGCAAATTCTGTGGATCCCCAGTGTTTAGAAATGCAAAAGGAATTTGACATTTAAATAAATAAACAAATGTTAAAGTAGGGGTATGCAGGAAAGGGTATTGCAGAAAATCCTTGTAGGACAGAAATGTTTGCTCTCCTCCTCTTTATAAAGTCTAATGTTACCATGTGTATGCATTATGTGTGTGTATACATGTGAGCATTTGGAAATTTTCCCCTTCCTAACTTTGCTTGCCAGCTATGGTCATGCTCCCCTTTGCCTGTCTAGTCTAAGTTCAGCCAATCTGAGTACCAAGTTTGCCTTCCTTAGTTTTGGTTTTTAAGTCTTATATACTTGCAATTTGAACGTTGAAATCCTTTTTAAAAATTACATCTAGCTGTAATGGGCATATAACATTCTTTTTCTTAGATGTATCAAGTGAAATTTAACTTTGGAAGAAGAAATAAGAAGTCTCAGAAATCAGTTTTACGAGGAGCTCATTCCAGTCCCATAATCAGAAATGATTAAATGATTCAAGTTTAAATTTGTGTAACCTTTGAAGTATGAAAAGAGTTTATTGTGGATTTCTTACAAGGCTAGGCTGTTGATTCTAATGCCCTGATCACTAACTCTGGCAAATTTACTTCAAGTTTGCCTTCTATTTCAGCTGCTTTGCCATGAGTGGCATGTGCCCAGATTTGTATGTATTGATGAAGGAAATAAATATGGAGAAAAAAAATTTTGATGAATCAATCACTGAAGTAAAATCTCCCAGGGAGGCAGGCACATTTCCTATCCAAAGATAGATATGCATGTGCAAATCACTCTAGACTCAGTTGGCTAGGGTGGTTAAGGTAAGTTGTGCTCAGTCTTTTTAAAAACAGATTATTCAATTTGTTGTGTATTGGTTGGAGTCCACAGAGTTTATCCTAAGAAGAAACAATAGTAGCTGAGTTTTAAACTTTGGTCTTTATTTCCCCTTAAATATATTCTACAAATTTATGCGTTAGAACATAGGACAAAAATCTTTGTGTTTTTAAAATCTAGTTTAGTATGGACGGAGGGTGAGTACAGGGATTTTTTATTTTTTTTTAATGTTGCTTTCAGAAGAAGTGATTATTTTATGTAGAAGCCATTTCCATTTTATTGAATGGTGAAATAAATGCTTTGCATTTTTTGGCATCCATGAGTCCATTAAACCCTGTTCTTGGATCTTTTTTCTTTCCCACCCCCCCACACCCTTATCATTCTCTTTGTTTCGCTTTTTAGCCTCTGATACTTCCTCATCTTCTCTCTCAAGAACTGAATCTCCTCTCCAACTGTTTGTATCTCCTCATCTTCCTCATCCTAAACCAGATACCTTTGTCTGGCCCCATGCAGCCTCTCCATTGTGTGACCAAGTTCCTGAGCCCTGTACACCTTCTCACTGTAAATTGGTTTTCTATTCCTGATGGGCGTGTTAGTTTGTGCTGTATTTTTCTGATAATCTTCATAACTGATAAACCGTGTTTAAACAGTGTCAGTGAAATCTGGCCTTTCAGATGCACTTCATTAAATACTAAATGCATTTTAAGAGTTTCCTCAGAATAGGCTGGTTTATTGATCCCAAAAGAGGTAAAGTTACAGACGTATTTAATATTCTGTTCTCATGACTGTTACAGAAAATGGTAGGTGTTTGGTGAAAGAGGTTATTGGCCAAGACTTCTTTGTAGCATTTACTACTGTAAATTATTTCCGTTGCTGGCATCTTTTGTCTAACAAGACTCTCCACAGAATTTCCTTCTTCTCTGTAGAGTTTTTTATTACTTCATTTCAGAAAGCCTTAGCTAATTGCATCTGAAACCTTCCCTGAAAATTCACATGAAGGAAGAAATCGCCTAAATACCAGTGTGTATTTTCATACAGTAGGTAGGGCATATTGG
This sequence comes from Psophia crepitans, assembly GCA_013399095.1. Taxonomy (NCBI): domain Eukaryota; kingdom Metazoa; phylum Chordata; class Aves; order Gruiformes; family Psophiidae; genus Psophia; species Psophia crepitans. The sequence goes on along the minus strand of VWZZ01006601.1, from coordinate 432,360 downwards.
GATGAGTCACGGATATTAGAGCAGTGCAAATCAGCATTATGCTGTTGCAAGTCAAGACCCATTCTGTTCATTGAAATGATGCCAATTTAAAAATGCTGTAAGATCAGTCCCCATGTAGTTTGAATACAAACTGTGCAGTAATGCTGCCAGAGTAGTTCAGGTGACAGGGTAAAATCAACATAGTTTTCCAGCCATTTCTTTTTAACTCCTTTTCATTTCTAATAAATTGTCCTTCACTCGTAGCTTTATGCATAATGCAGTTTTTGTCACTGCATTTACTATAATCCAATTTTAAGAAATTAGTTTTTGACACCTAGCCTTTAATTGATATCCTGTCAAAAGTCCGAATTCCTAACAAAATGTAGAAAATAAATCTTTGAGTATTAGCTAAATTCACTCGTTAAAATAGCTGACATGAGACCTGAGTTTTGAAAACAGCAGCTCCTGTGTAAGCCTGTAACTGGAAATTAAGGAAAGTGCTTCCTTTAGATTCCAGGAAATCTGTCCTACAAGAAGTTTAACTACTTGAAGTTTGACTTTCTTTTGAAGCATTTGAATAGCTGGTTGATTGCTATTACAGGTTGGGGCATTGCTGAATTTAACTTGCTAAGGCCTACTCTTTGAACAGTACATCCCAGTTAGCATTAAATTGCTTGTTCTTTGCAGACCTACAAATTAATAAGAACCCACTCAAGAATGAAGGCAAACTGAAAGAATGGAGAAGTCCAAGCATGGATTCCATTATGTAAAGCCCAAGTTTTCCATTTCCAAGCTGCCATATCCTCAGGGAAAGGAGCTTCTACTGTGTGCAGGAGAAGTAGTGAAACTGTGAATAAAACCCAGATATTGGTATCTTTTGTATAATGTAAATAATTAAAGAAAGTTAAAGCGCTCTATCTTTGAGTAAGTAATTTGCCTAGATGCTTATAGCATGTTAGTAGAGTTACTAGGGCTGAAAATTTCATGTTCCATATCTTGGTTCATTTTTTTCTTAGGGAAAGAAACAAAAGGCAGTTTGTATTATTGAGTTGACTCCCAATTTCTGTTAAAGAGGAACATGGTTCTAGAGATGTAGCAAAGGCTCTATGAAATTATTTATTGTCAACAGTAATCTTATTCAATTTTTTTTATCTTTTGAAACTCTGTAAACCTGATTTACAGTTGAAGATTATCAGAAATCCTCTGGCTTTCTTGGAGTTCTTGATTTTTATATATATATATATATATACATATATATAAAAAATATTTTTGTCCTCCTTTTTACTTTAGATTTTAATTTGTGGTTTGATCTGTTCAAAGGCAATCCATCAGATGCTTACTTTCATGGGTTTTACTCCCTTTTTTCAGTTTGTAAGTAGTGTTCACTGTGCAGTTCTATTAATTTCTTAAGGACTTAAATCACCTTTTCCTTTACCACAAAACGTACGTGTTTTGTCCATCAGTAGTGGAAGTTTGATAGTGTGTAAAGCGAGGCTGATGCTCTTTGCCCATTCAGTCACCCCAAGGGCTGTAATCTTACGAGATCTGAATGCACTCAACTAACACTTGCATTTAATAATTAAAGAGGCAGTATTCATTTCTAGAGGACTGCAAATAAAGATATATTAGGAAGGTCTTGTATAACATAATGGCCAGCTGCCAGTGTGTTGTATTAGAGCAGATTTTATGCTGCTGTTGTTCCTAAAGAGGACATTGGTCCAGAATGCAACATTGCAACTGCTGTCATGAGTCATAATAAACTACTGCTTTTTCTTGTGCTACAAGTTTTGCTTGTAGAATAAATCTCTTAAGACTACACTTTAAAATAAGAAAGTGATGAAAATAAGCTAAATAAGAGAGAGAAATGATAAATAGAAGAGATTGAAGAATATAGATCAATAAAAATATATGCTGCTTTAACCAGGATGTGAAATAATTTTCTTTTTCTCTAACCAGTTCCATTATGAAGCTGTGTGTTTAGCCTTGAATAGTAAATGGTGGGATTTTTTTTTCACCTATTACTTTAGTTTTTTGTAGATAGTACAGGAGACCAATTTGATGGAGGAGGGAAAAGTAAGATACATAAAACAGCGTGTTTGACAGTGACTAAGCACAGAATTTCAAAGAGCTGAGAGGGTGAGCTATGAAGAATGCTGTTCATGCCTGACTACTAATATCTCATTGTTTAACTTTGTACCAAAAGATAAGCTAGCTTTGTAATTTGTGATTGTTAAAGGTGTCTCATACACTTCCAATTTTATAGGAAAAATCATTAATTTTGGCTAAACCTGCCAATCTATCTTATCAAATGCATCACCTCAGTGATGCATTAGTCCTGCAGAAGGTACTGCCTCTTTGTATCGTGCGATCGCTTTTTAAGCACAGAGTTCTCTGTATGTCACACCACTAACATCCTTACTGCCAGCTTTGTGTGCATGTAAAGTTGAAAGTCACGGGATTTTTTCCCCTTTTCCTCCTGCATGATCATTGCTGTTAAAGCATTTTTCTTTATGTGAATGTTGAAACATTGAAAACGTGATGAATGTAAAACTGTTTAGTAATATTCTCTTTTATAGTATAAAAAAATCCCGTTATAGTGCTTTTGTCCATTGAGATGAACAGGTTTCATGAAGGATGTCAGTCCATTCTTTTACCCATTTTCAGAAGGAAAATTTGATGAACATAGCAAAGCTCTTCTGTTTTTCTCCAAGCCTATACACCGACAGGCCCAAGTCTTAGTTCATGTCCATTAGGCTGCGTTATTAAGAATTTAATGGGAAATACCAAGGAAGGAACTAAAGAAGCCATAACACACTTATTTACATAGGGTGACTTTTAAATGGTATTTAAGAGATAGGTTTCATGTAGACTTTCCTGTAATATTTATCTTAAGTGAATAAATTGAACATTTTGTTCTTCACAGACGTCAAACTGTAGGTGTGACTTGGAAAAGAAAGGTTTCTGTGAGATGACTTAACTTCTTGGTTTAATTGTGTTTGTGCAAGGCTGTTGGTAGGTTTTCTATTTGAGATTGAATTGAAACATTGAGATAACCATAGATTGTTGCAGATACTGTGTTAGTATGGTAAGTAGAAACTAAATTCTGGACGAATGTTGTTACAGGAAACTTGTGTGGGAGGTTATACCTTTTCAGTTTAGAAATGTTTTGTTACAACGAAGACCTTCTGTCAGACTTTGCAGTGTGCAATGTGATTGTGATTCCAGATGTTAATCAGCGGGTACTTTAAGTAGTCAATTCTAGATCTTGCAAAGACAGTCCACCTTTCACAGTTAGCCCTTTTAGTATAAATAAGCTTCAGAACAAAGCTAAGCAAATGAAAGTGAGTAGCCAGGGTCCATTTTGGTAATATATTGCTTTTCCAGACCGTATGGTTTTGTATTTCAAAATAAACACTCTTGCTACTTATGGTGCTTTGAGGGATTTTTTTTTTTTTTCTTGATTACATGTCACCCTATAACAGGAGGTCTAGAAGTTGTCTGGGAAGAGCAAGGATATTTATGTGTGTGAAAGATGCAGTAAAATTTTGAACCAGAAATTACTGCTACTCTATCTTAGCATTTGAAGGAAGGTATAACTAAATGAATTGTAACACTAAAAGTGAGGATAAAAGTTTGTGTATAGAAAAATACTGACTATACTGGGAAGAGAGAGCAGAGCTTATAACAAAACAAACAGAGAGGCACCAAGTAACTGTCTTCAAGCAGACTTTCAGGTCCCCTCTTTACCCTCAGTTTCTCACAAATCACTATGTATCTTTACTGGTTGTAATTGAAATTACTATATGTTTTACAATTGCGATGTGACTATGAAGATGTGAAACTGGGGACCCCAGGGTTAGAACAAGGAACCTATTGTTCAAATAAGCAAAGGGTTGAATAAAATTTAGAGGATGGTCAGAAAAATCTTTTAGTACACAGGAGACTTCTTTAAATGATTTTTAGTTGTCTGCAAAGTGAAACCTTACTAATTGTGTTTTAACAGGAAGAGCCAGAAATGAGTCAGATGTAGTGCCATGATTAGCTGTTGAAAGAGCCGTTTAGGGGTTTATCGGTTAGAGCTATCAGCATGAATGCAGTGTACCTGAAAGACGCCTGATTTGGGCAGTGTAAGACGACAACTCTTGCTTTGGTGGTTTTTTTTTGTTTGGTTGGTTGGTTTTTTTAAGATGATGGTAATGTAAAGATGTAGAAGTTTGATAAAGGATACGGTGGCTGTGCCGAGGTAATCCTTCTTCCTTTTGGAAACGGTATAGCCCTGTGCTTGATACACCTCTTAATAGCCACTGCATGGAGGGCTTTTAAAGAAACAAACCCAAAGAGTCCAGTTATTGATGTTCTTGTGCTGTTTCCCAACATCCTTAAGTTCTCTACATAAATAAAACTAAATATAAAGGATTTCAAAAGCTGGGATTTCCAAACAGCCCTCTGCAGAAGATTACACGAAGTTTCTTTGTATTCTGCTTAACATTGATCTTCAACCTTAAACCTCAAGAATCCACTTACTTGGGATGATATTTAAAGGCAGCTTAAATTTGGTTGATTATGCTGAATAATATGCGGTCTGAGTTTCTAAAATGGTTAAGTTACTTGGCCCACGTTGAATTTTTAGGTTGTTAATATTCATTCTTAATATAGAATACAGTTTTATATCAGCTGGACTAATCTGGTGAAGGATGGGAGGTAGATGTTTTCTAGTAGTTTGATTGAGGTAAGGACACTTGAAGACTATTATTTTGCATGTGTGTTTTCTTCAGAGAACTATTTGCTGCAATATGATAAGGGATATCTTTTTCCTAAACAGGAAACATAAGCCATTTGAAGAACAACACTTTGCAAAAAAATTTCTTGAAAGATATTTTTTTCTAAAGTTTTTCCTTTTTTCTGCCCCTCAGAATAAAGTCCAGGATAGGAATTAATTACCATAGGAAGCACTCAGTATCCACATTGTTTTAACTTTATATGGGTGGCACTGCAACTCATAACAATTTTATCACAGTATAGTTCTTTTTTTTATATAGGAATTGATGTACAAGAAGTTTTAATAATATACGCCCGTATGTGCTTTAGGGTTAAGTTGTAGAGGCTTAAAATCTAACAGCACACTTTCTATATGAAATTACTTGTGGCCTCCCTAGCTGCCAGAGTCCCTGTTTTAAATAATAGAAGATATAGGCCCTTTTTAATACTAAGTTGAATACTTGCTTTTCAGAAAGAAGGGATTAGATTATATCCTTTGTGTCAGCGAATTGCACCTTTTCTTTACAAATTCTTCTGGAGAGATGATGAGGCTCCCTGGAAGTCTAACAAGCGACAGGCTATGTTTTCAGAAATGAATGTCAGACAAGAAAAGGATTACTGGTGACTAGTGTTTATGGTACCTTTGACTGGTATTTTTCTTGGAATACACTCCACATACTTCTTACTTAGACTTCCCTTTTATATTTCTTCAGAAATTAAGCCCTAAAGATATGACACACAGAATCTTTAGTGAATGTTCAACTCTGCTGGCTGGAGTTTGAGCTGTTTCATCAGCCAGCAAAGGAAAGCAAGCTCCATGGACAGATACTGTTTCCCATCTTCAGGGCAATTCCTTGTTACTAATGACATATGAAATCCTAATTATGTGCTGTGCTGCTTTTCCCTTGTTTTATCAGTTAAGGGAGACATGGTGCACGCTTTCAGACCAACTTCCTCTTCCCACTGCTCTGTGTACTAGGGATTTCTTCTGCTTTTCTGCAGATTTTATCTTGCCACGTTTAAGAATGTATGTTTTATGTGGGAAGTCCTGTCTTGTTAAAATTCTTAGAAAACCTGTGATATTGAGAGTGAAGGTTTCATTTATTTCTTAACTGCTTGTGAAGAGGGTGAGCTTGTGGGGTGTGGTTAAACTTGTACAGGATTCAATACTTTCTTTTGAGGTACCTGCCATTGTTGACCATTACAGATATGCTGATGGCCTTAGAAGACTTCTCATCTGATCCAGTATGGAATATTTCACTTCCATTACTTATTAATCAGGCCTAGTCAGTCTGAGATTTTGTAATTTGTAATTATAAAACAACTAATGATATGCTGAATGCTTAAATGACAAGAAGGAGCGTAGCTTAAAATATTCATGGTCCTGATTAAAAAAAAATAAATTACTAAATATGCTGTCAGTAATTGGCTATCCAAAGTACAGTTGCCATTAGATATTCTCTAGTCACAGAAGCCTTTTCATTTCCAGTACTTTGAAAAGGGTAGTATTTGCCAATGAGATTCTAATCTCACTAGTAAATGTTTCATTTTAAGAGAATTCTTGTTTACATATTATGCTTTAAGAATCTTCTTTATGCAAGGGACTTTTTGCCACAAGGCATTTTAACTCAGCCTTCTTGATTAGCTAAGCTTTACATTCAGTGCATTTTAGGTGTGTATTTGTGATAGGGTATGTTGTGATCACGTATATTTTAGTTCTCTTTTTTTGTACTGTTATTAGTCTTAAAATAGTCCTCTAATTGCACTCTATGGAAAGACATAGCAATTACTAACATCAAAGTGCATGTAGCAACCTGAAGAGTACAGTGTACTATACCATTACAAAGCTTTTTTTGGATCGTACATTGCCAGAAAAGAGGTGTCGAGTTTAATAGAGAGTATTCATGGTAGCAATCCAAAAATGTGTCAGGTGTAGTTACCAATGTTCAATGTGTTTTTTGTATAGTATTTCAGACCAGTATAAAAGCTTTCATAACAAGGAAAATTAACCTGACATTTCAAAAAGCTTCTCCTAAATGGTACATGTAAATTAAATCCAGAGGAGGGGTAAAACCTCTTATGAAAAGGGCTACGATTGAATGTTTTATGCAACATGTATGGCCTTCACTCTTTCTCTGACGGTAATATTTTTTTATTACTACTTCTACAGGTTCAGTCCATGCCACATCAATAGCAGCTTCCAGAGTGGAGCAAGCATTGTCTGAGGTTGCTTCATCTCTGCAAAGCAGCGCCCCTAAACAAGGTCCCCTGCATCCTTGGATGACTCTGGCTCAAATATGGCTTCATGCAGGTACTTCGAAAGTAAAATTCTTTCTTCTTGTTTCCCCTCCCCTTTCTTGCGTAGCCTAAGGACTTGGAAAAACCTGTTTGTTTCATTCAGATTCTGGTATTGCTTATCAGATCAAACTTTTTCCAGGTGTGTGTGTGGCACTGAAGCAAATCAAGAAATAAAAAGCACATTAGAGTTGCTCATGTGTAAGATCATCTGTGTTTGATAAGGCAGTAGTTTTATAATGCAGCTGTTCGCAGTGGAGTCATATCTTCTGTAGAACAAGGCAACACTTCCTCCCTTAGCTGTGAAGAGTTTAGTTTCGGAAGTACCTTGAATATCATAGTATCTGGAAATTTAGATGTCCTAATTCCATTGGATGGAAAAAGCTGTTCCACTCTCTTCCTACTAGCCTCATTAATGTAAAAGACCCAGGATTTTTTTGCTAAATGTGGAGTCATCTTGAGTAGATTTAGTATTGTTAAGCTGCTTCCAGCCTCAAGCTAAATGCAATATTGCAAGTGGCTGTTGTATAAAATTTTAACCAGAAAAGATGATTCAGTGTATTTTTACACAGTTAAAATTTATACTGTGCAATTGTTTTTATTGATACTTGCATCAGAAAGGTGTAATTTAGAAATCAGTCAGCAATTGTTCTGCTTTGGTCTGCTCGCAGACTTGGGCATTTTTCAGTGACGTGATCATTTTTTCCTTCATGTTTACATTCAACAAAACAGTGCTGTATTTCTTAGTGCTTTCATTTACCTATTTTGCGTTAATGGTTTTATCGTGTGAAAGTCCTTACGGGGCAATAGCTGCCAGTTATTAATTAGTGTTTTAGAGAAGAAAACCCAGAAGATTGGAAAGAGCAATGATAACGATTAATTTGGGGGTGGAAGGGCTCCTCAAAAGCAACACAGATCAGAACAAGGCAATGTTCACCAGGGCATAGCGTAGTCACCTGCCCTGCATCGTGGCATCATTGATTTTAAATATTTATAAACCATCACAAACAGCTGTCTACAGTAACTATTAGCATCTATAACACTGATAATTTCTCAGCCTGCTGTGCCAGCTTGTTCCACTGCTCATTCTCTGTTTTTTTCATTGTTGTTGGTCATGTCCTGTTGCTGCTTGTCCAGTCTGTGCAAGTCACTGCTACTGTTTTGCCCGCAAAGAGGTGTGGACACTCTTTTCTGATTCCTGTGTAGTTCACAACTCAGTCATGTTTGCATCCACGTTGGTGGTCTGCTGCTGCAGTCTGCTGCACAGTCCAGTTTCCACTCTTAAAAACATCTGCCTCAGCATACATGGTCTGTAGGCCATATTCTTGATTCCCGGCAGGAGGAAGCATGGGTGGGAAGGAGGAGAGAGTTGGGTTGGAGAATGAACTAAAGTGTTAAAGATCTGGGGGAAGGACACAACAAAATATGAAGAGTGCTCTGACTCTTTGTTTATGGGGAGCAATGAAAGAAAAAACCCAAGAGATGAGAGTTGCTGTCTGCCTTCAGAGAAGGTACTGCAACCTGAAGTCTAGTTCCTCTCCACTTTGGAGTGATCCCGTTCTTGATGCTTCACGCTGGTGATTTGCACTGCATTTCGGAGTGTTCAGGTATCCTGTTATTCAGCTGCTTGTCCTACTGCAGTAAATGTCCCAAGCCTCAAGAAAGGCTCCTTACTGTAGGAACTTTCAGAATAAAGTTTTCTCCCAGGATATCTGCTTTGTAGTGTGCTTCTGGAAGATATCTTCATCAGTATATATGGGTTACTTGCATAGAAAAGATCGATACAATTATTTAATGCCTCACAGCATATGTTTTTTAAACAAAAGTGAAGATTTACCATTAGGAAATTGTTTCCTTTTTGAGACCCATGCCACATTTAACTGCTTGATTCCCTGTATGGTTGTGCAACATTTTACTTCTTTAGTGTGTCTGTGGAGAAAATCCTTAACGAACTTTAAATCTTAGAATACGAGAATTGAGAATTATTCTTCCTGTTAGAGACATGGAAAAGTTACACAAGTAAGTTCTAATATATGCAAAACTTAGTGGAATATATTTACCCAAACTAATATATGTGATGTGAAAAAGAGAGAAAATGCTTGTTCTTATGGATATATAGAGTTATTCTAGCTATGTACGTGAGCATGGCATTCAGTCTAAAGAAGTTGATTTTGCACACAGTAACTGGCTTTTAATTTTTCCTCTTGTGTTTATTAATGGACTGTTTCAGCTTTTCATTTCTGGACATACAGTCTGAAGGATGAAAGGCTAATTTTAAATGTGAAACAAAATGACTTTTACCATTAGTATATTCTCCAGTAACTCACTGTTAGAAACCAGACCTGTCCCTGAATGATCAATGTGATGGTCGTTTGAGAAATGCATCAAGACGGAGCTCAATATTGCTCTGTAGCTTGTTGGAAAATAGATTGATTTCTCGATGAAATGCAAGTTGTAAGCACTGGAAGGGTTTGAGCCAGAAGGCATTCTCAGCATTCTCTAGGTGGAGACATTGAGAAGAGCGCATCAGACTTGGCACCTGGTTTCTCCTCAAACTACTTCTCTCTGAGATTTTCCTACAAACTCTGCTGGCACTTGTCAGTTTTCCACAACTGATTTATTTGAATTTGCCATGTTGGGCTTTAATATTGGGGTGGGTTTTTTTTTCCAGTCTGAAAATCTCAGAATGAACAGCTCTCCTTCAGTTTCAGACACTTCTTGAGTGAACTTTCATGCTTAACACCCAGCCACAAGTTCAACTTCCTATTTATTCTTTCATAGATTTCAAAGAGCCCGTTGTATATTCTGATGAGGTGACATAACTTCTGGTAGAGATAATAAGTTTTTTTTAACATTATTAAAATATTTTAAAAGAATAGGAAATTATTTTGTTTAATACTTTTGTGAAGGTCTGTTAATAACTGTCATGTTTCACCACTGCAGTTAGTAATCAGGACAGCAAGATTAGTATCTCTTGACGTAAGACTAATTTATAAGCAGTACTGCAGCCTCTATTGGCTAGTGTTTATTAAAGCCATTGTTACTGTACTTGTTTCCCCTCAAAATACAGAAATTCAAATCCGGTCTGTTAAATTAGCCAGTCTCTGCTTATTTTTCAGTCTAGAATTGTTGTTATAGCAGATAATCACCTACTTGAGTAATTTTTACTTTCTGCGTATTATTTGCTAATAATCTCTCATCAGGACAATCAGGTCTTATTGGAGTAAATTATTTTCTTCCTCTAACCCTACAGAAATTGGTTAAGAAAATAGAAAATTAGTAGGACCTTTAAACTGCAGTTACTCAGCAATTGCTACTGAAAGTCCAGTTTTTGTTAGTCGTTGTTATAAATTGATTTTGATGAAAATAATTATGAATATTCGTAGCAGGTATCACCTCTAAGTTAAGGTTTATACACTGCTGTACAGAAGTTGTCTAGTTAAAGATACAACTGAGTCTGTTTGATGCAATTACCTCTGAAGAGTAATACCTTTGAAGGTATTCAAACATCAGTCCCATTCAGAGTTTCAGGCATTACCCAAAATCCACTACTAAGTGTGAGATCCTGATCTGGCAGCCTTTAAACGAAGGTGGGTGGTCTGTATTGTACAGTGAGAAATATCTCTAGAACAGTGATAAATCACTTTGCTGGTTTGGTGGAGCATTTTGATTTAAACCTTAATCTGTAAGACTCTTGTTACAGTATGATGCAATAGAACGCAGTTATACAGTTACTTTGAGGCTGTATTTTTCAGGGTCCATACCAACATAAAAGAAATACATAACCCAACCCAGAAACTTGAATATTTTTCTTGTATTTAGTATCTCTTTATTCCTCTCTTCTCCCAGTCTTTTAGCAAGAGATTAAAATAATCCAGCAGGGTAGTGAAATAGCAGTGTTGAAGAGTGTTGAGAGAGAGAGAACTATTGAAGGTAAATACCTCTTCTGTTGCTAGTTGTTAATCACTTGCTGAATAAACCTTTACCCCTATAGGAAATCTGATTTAGACAAGTGTGTGTCAGGCTACTCAACTGCTTTCGTCAGGAGTGACTGTGTTAAATAAAATATAGCTGCTTGCCTTTTTTTTTTTTTTAAGCTAGAGAGTTAAATGTTCTTAGCTTCTGGAGGATATCTTAGATAAAATGCTTGGAAATACAAACAAGTTTCGTCAGATCAGAGTCCTAATTAAGCATTGCACATGTTGTACTAACTTAACTAGGAAACTTTTTATATCAAATAACGTTACATTTCTTTTAAAATGCTCTGAAGTAGGAAACTTAGAACCAGGCCTCATAATTAGTTGTGTTCTCTTACCTACTGTAAGGATCTCTGTGTGCTGTTTTGTGTTGGGTTTGGTGTTCTTAAATAGTACTGGAATGCTGGCATGCTGATGTCTTAAAAATAAAACTAAAATAAAAAAATCCCAGACTTCAGTTAAAAATAACAAACTATAAAGGTGTTTCTGGTGTTTAAAACAGCATTTAGAGATTCAAACTATTTCATTTAGAAAAGCAACTTTCCAAAAATAATAATTTACTTAAAATAATTTAGGTAGTAATTTCTGTTAAGCTGCAACATTTTTTGAGGAAAAATAGCCTTTGCTTAGAATTAAACTATTTACAAGTACAGCACATGTGACAGCATCTAGTCATGGTATGATGAAGCAAGACTCATTCCTTGGTCCTCACTTCCTTCCACAGCTGAAGTCTACATAGGAATTGGGAAGCCTGCTGAGGCCACAGCGTGTACCCAGGAAGCAGCTAATCTCTTTCCGATGTCGCACTATGTTCTCTACATGAGAGGTCAGGTGGCTGAACTTCGTGGAAATATCGATGAAGCCAAGCGTTGGTATGAAGAGGCCTTATCCATTAGTCCTACCCATGTGAAAAGCATGCAGAGACTGGTAAGTCTTGAGTCCACATTCGTAAGTACTTTCGTCTGAACTTACGGTACTGTATTGTGAAATTTTAACTTGATTTGGGGAACCTATCGGTTATGAGTTTTTGATCTATATTCCATGAGCAAAATAGCTTTGTAAACAATCTTTTCTAGTGTTTTACTCTCTCTTCATTGTGTGTTGGGACATAAAAAAGATCTGCAGCAATAAGGCTATTTCAGTCCTAACAGACACTGCAGTAAAAGAAATCATTTACATCTGCCAAAAATTCAGTGCCGCTGGGAAATAAAGGTGGCTCATGGTAAGTGGAGAGTTGGATAGTGTAGAGAAAAGACCACTCATTCTGATAACTGATTTCAAGCTAAAAGTTGAATTCTACATGTTGATTGATTACCTTCAGGCTATGCGATTTCTTGAATTTTTGGAAGGTAGAGAATCAGTCTTGCCCTCAGTGGAGTGTCTAGCTTTAAATACAAAGTTGCCTTCCCCAGTATAAACACATAAGTTTGTTTATATACTTCATGTACACATACATGTGTGTATTCTCTGCTTACTGTGTTAGGAAGATTACTTTTTTTTTGTCCAGATTTGTTCCAGATAGAGCAGAGTAGAACAGCTGCAATGAGCTTCTTACCCACCCTTTTTGTTCAGAAGTAGATGCTGGTTTCTGCCTAGGTGCTTATGAATTATTCAGAGAAATGTCTTGTGCATCCCTGAGGGGAACATATGAGACAAAAGATCAGATAGGAAGGCAGCACAGGGAAAGTTTTCTGTTTCACCTTTTCAGCATTTCAAGATACTTGAGCCTACCGACAAATGCCAAAAGGTTCCTTTTTCTGAAGAAGCAGGCAGTTGACCTAAAGCAGTGCAGCTCAGTGAAAATGAAAGCTTATGTGTTTCTGGATATCATTTTACCCGTCTGAATCTACGTTTGAATAAATGGTCTGTAAACAAGAATGACTGAGAAATTAGCTGCCTTAAGAGGCATGTGACATGAAAAATACCATGCTTCCCATCTGGGTTCCCTTTTTAAGAGCTTTTCAGTTTGAGGACAAGCTGGAGGAAAGCTATTCATTTTGTTGGATTGGCCAGTCCTTTTTAAGCATAATTTAAAATCTTGTTTTTTAAAAGCTTTGTCTACTACTCTAGACCTTTTCTGTACTAAGATGTTGTTTTGAATAGATTCTGAGAGACTTAGGCTGCTTAAATACTAAAGATGCATGCTATAAAAATACTTGTCCATATAATTCCATGTGGGGAAAAAGTACAAGGTTCTGTATCCTTCTTGATGTTTTGACTATTGCAAAAATTATTTTGAGAAGGAAGTTTGCAGTGTTTACTCTTGCCTGTGTGTATAGATGAATATCTGTACATCTCAATGCTTTTGTTTATGTATATTTACCTTTTTATTGTAACGAGATACTATCTCAGTGGCTGGGGAGGTTACAGAAACAGCACTGTGGAGGTACCAGCCTCTATAACAGCAGCTGAAACATTAACTTCTAATATTTGCATTCACAGTTCTAAGCTGATAATCCATTTATGAACCAAAGTTCTGTGAGAAAAATAACTTATTTTCTGTGATTAATTTGATCTTTAATAATTATTTGATATGGCTTTCTAGCAATGCTTAGCAAGATAAAATGCTACTGTTTCAACATTACAATTACCTTAGAGTTTAGATTTATTTAATAAGTTTCAGTGAATTTCTTTTTTTGGACAAATACCAGGTATAGATCATAATAACCTTATGTATAAAATGCAACTAAAAAGGAGTAAGGTTTAAGGATGGCACAAGTTCTAGCTTGCAGCATACTTATCCAACCCTACCTCTCCAAGTAAAGTTACTTGAAGTAGTTGAACCTGAAATCAGTTTTGAAGGATTTTTTTACTTTATGTTAAAATTTTCGAATGAGTGACATCTGACACTTGGTTCAATCTGACGTTAAAATGTTCTCATACTGGTGGTTGAGAAATTTGGATCTTTGATTTGAGATACTATGTGTGGTTGTTCAGAGAAGAACGAAAGTTGAATGAAGTATCTGTTTGTGTTTGTATGAACAAGAGTGGCTTATTGGGAATAGGCAAGATTTCTCCTTTATAATCCGTCCTTTTAATTCATCACTCTGGTAAGAAGGATAAAAAAGTAAACTTTGAAGCTTTACTATTTTTCAGTACAACTTCTTGGCCTCTCTTTAAGTACTTAACTCTTTTTAAATACTTATCCTGAATACAATCTACTGTTTCTACACAGAAACAATCTTATTAATCTAAATTACTGAAGAAATGTGTGAAGAAAGACTAGAAAGTTTCGTCCTGTGGCTTGAGAATGGATGTGCTTTCACCTGTGAGTTGTGGCATGTCCTATGCTTTGGAGTTTCTGCATAAAGACTCAGCATTTGTCTCAAGTACAGACTCCGTATTCTGTTAATGTGACCATGAAGATATGCTCTTTACAGAAGTCTAATGTATTGTCTGAATGCAGCTACCTTTTGTTGGCTGGTATGATCTGTTAAAGTACTATATTTGTCTATAAATTGCAATTTTCAAAAAAACCCCAAGTTGTTATTAATATGCTGCTGTCTCTGAGTTCTTCACTAAAACGAAAAACAGGAGAACTTGGCAATGATGTGAAAATCGGAGCAGTTAAGAGTGATGAAAGAGATCTGTTCACCAACAAAATGATAATGATAAATGGGAGGGTTTGGAGGGAGAGGTTAACTCTTGCTGTATATGCCCTAGTAATGAAATGCCTAAGACAATGTGACACCAAATGGTGGGGGCTTGATCCATGAACAAAGGACAATTTGTTTAGCTATATTCAGTATCTTGCTTAATTAAGTTCTGGGGAAGTGGAACTGTTTGGGTTATACTGTTACATTACCCAAGATGTGAGGTATTCTAACAGAGACCTGGCTGCAGAGGGCAGTGTGTTTGTTTGTGTTCATGCTCACTGCTATTTCAGTCCCTTCTAAAATGTTGAGGGGTTTATTAATTACATCAGCTGAACAATGAAACTACCTCTTTCAAACAGAAATGCTGATAAAATTCTCCATAATTGCTTGTGCAACTAAATTATTCCTCATACAGTTCACGTTTTTATGCATACATTCATTGACTGTATTCTGTTAAGCAATTCTCATTTTAAGATCTGCTTTGTTCTACCTAACTGAAATTTTGTCCAGGCCAGGGGTTATACCAGTTCTCTATTTGGCTAGCTCTAACTGCTTGCAAGATGTCAAGAGTGAAGCAGGAACATGCCAGTACCAATGAAGTGTACTTCACGGAGTGCAGCAGCAATGCTTTTTGTACAAATGCAGTGTCCTTTCTTGGTTTGAAGGGGTGTATAGTGCACTCAGGGAAAACAATGCGAACTTGTGTTCTAAAGGTTTGAAATACTTCTGTTTGTGTTCTGTATTTCAAATCTTTTTTTATTGCACCCAACAAAATTTAAAATTTTCTTTAGTGACTAAATTGAAAAAGTGATGATTTGCACTTCAGTATCATATATACTTGGTTGTCACCTGCTTGATTTTGGCCCCAGAATGGATTTATTTGAACAACTTTCTGCAGTTTCCCTACCCTTTATCATCACCTCCAGATTTCTGCATTACTGCTGCCTTCCTGCTTTTGTCATTGTTTTCCTCCCCTGTGAAAAAAGAATAAACAGTCTTTTATCTCCTGCAGTCAGAGTGCTGTTGTGGAAAGTAGCCCTTAGTGCTGACGTCTGAAAAGTCCTGAAACGGGCCATCATTCAGTAGTGCCTGAAATGGCAATGAAAATTTCAACCCATTGTCCAGGAAGCAAATCTATGTATTCTCTCTCAGGCTGAAAATTTCTTAGCTAAATGTAGCTTTCACATGGAATAGTTTTTGAGGCATCTGTATATTGTTATAATCCTAGAAGACTCTAATATTTTTGGAATATTAAGTAATTCATCTTAGCACTTGCCAGTTAATCCTATTAGTAGCTTAGCTTCTGAGAGTAGAAAACTAAAACAGAAAAGGAGAAATTACTTATACAAAATTACTCATGTAGAAATTTGTTTTCAAAAGGCATTATCTTAAAGAATTATATTCTGCACTCTGCACTGTTAGATTTCTGTCAAAGTTTCCTATAATTATGCAGATCTAAGTCAGATCTCTTAAGGCTTAGATGAAGTATGTGTGCTTTACCTCTCAGTTATAAATATATTGTTATTTATTTCTAACTACATTGACTTCTTGCTTGTTTTCTCCAATCCAAAGACACTTTGTCAGAAAGAAGCCTGGCCGTACCTAAGGGTAGTGTATGCTTATGAGCCTGGCAAGGATGTTGAGGTGACTGAAAGAAAGGAAAAGCAAAGGAGACTTTAGAGACATGAGTTCAGACCCTGTTTGAAGGGGTCAGGGGAGTTGAAGGAGAGAGAAGCTATATACTGTCATGCAGACTAACTTTTTTCCTTCGGTGAGGCAGTATTCTCTAGCATTTATTCTTCCTTTCATAGCAAGGACCCCATCTGGGGAACATTCACTAACTCATTTGATTTTCATTGTCCAGCTGCTACGCTGTAAAAATGATTGGTTTAGGCCACATAGACTTGTCCTAAGCACGCTACGCTGGTTCTTGTGGGTGGTTTGTGTTCTCGCTGATTACCGTAGAGCTCAATGCTAATGCCAAATCTCAGTGCTTATTTGGCTTGCTAAGTGCATCCTTATGCACACGGTGGCTGAAGAAGAATGAAGAAATAACAGTAGTCGGTTTTGTTAGATTTGTTAGTAAAATGTTCTGGGTTTACCCTTCAGAAACTTCAAGGTTTCTATGAAATATCATAGAAAGTAGAGAAAGCAAAACATACGTTCAGCCAAAAACTCACTACTCCTTACAGAAGGCATTTTACTGTGATGTGACCACTGTCACATCTAAATACTTCACGTAGTCACATTCTGCACTCTGAGAAAACAATGGCAGTTCTACGTGCCTTTTAACCTGGAACGCACCAGTTGAGTTCAGGTGGCTCAAGGACCTTTTCAATACACTTTAAATTCTTCACCTGCCATGCGACACTCACAGGCCGTATTCTTTTGTGCCTTGAAAATACTCTTTCCCATTTTAGCCTTGCAAGAGAAAACCATACGTCTTTAGTGCAATAAAAAAGTACTTAACACCAACTTGCATTGTCATTAGCTTTTGAAATGTAACAAAGCATGAATCCAGGTGAATAATCAAGAAAGTTTGAGGTTTCCCTGTCTATTTCAAAGTTATCTCCTTCTATTTTTAGTGTTATTCAAGCTCAAGTACAGCAGTTAACTATTTCATACTGATTCATATCTTAAAGATTACCATTGGAGGAAGATCAGTAGAATTTCTTAATTCCTGGATTCTTTGAGTTGTACAGTACTCTTTTAAAGCAGATCTATTTTTCTTCAGTATTTGACAACAGTAATTGCAACAAATTTGAGTTTAAACTAGAATTTAGTTGCTCCTTTGGAAACAGAAAGTGACTATGGGAATTTACTGCACTAATTTTGTTTATAACTTGAAGCAGTGAGCTCACATTTGCTCAAGCAGGACTGTCTGTGCTGGTCCCCTGAGAACCGTTGTTTTGAAAGTGGTGGTTTGGGCCTGATGAAACATGGGTCCTGCTTCATGAAAACTTTCTTTTCACATTACCCTGTATGTACTCCAAACAGCTTAAGGCAGCTGTAGCAAGAGCAAATCTTTCAACAAGAAAATACATCTACTCTTAAATGCTTTTCACCACCTGAGAGTGAGCTCTATAAGGACTCAACAGGTTTCTACTTGTCTGTGCTGTCCTCAGCTGGCAGCCATTACAAGAGGAATACTGCAACTGGTCTTAAAGTAGTTGTTTGGTTTAGACAATCTGTGGATATCTGAAGATGCAAAGGTAATCTGATTTTATGCAGCATGCACTGTTGCACTGAATGGAACTGGAGTAAGATGAAGAATCTAAAACATGGAGGTGTGGTATTTATTGGGAATCTATTAACAGTGGCTAAAGCAGCTTTCTGTAACTTGTAAAATGGGTTTTTTTAGATTTTTTTTATTAGTTTTCCTAAGATTTCTATTTGAAAGAGTTTATCTCTGAATTTAAAAGTGGATTTTTACTTCCTTTTTTTTTTGCTTGTTTCGGTTTTTTTGGTGTTTTTTTTTACATATGTATTTTTGCCTGGTACGCTGAGCTTTAACTTTCTGTTTTCATCTGTTTTCATGTTATCTGTGTGATAGATTTTTCCACAGTTTATCAATTCAGGCTCAGCTTGCCAGAAACCATTTTATCACATCTATTTGTTCTCATTTTAAAAGATGGAAAATTAATTAGTGGTAGATACTGGCAGAAGGAAGGGATGCTTTGGCTAGGGTTACTCCTCTTCATTTGGCAGGTCACAAATCATTCCAGTGTTTTTGTTGTATTGTGTGGAACTGATAAAATTCCACCCATTGGATAATTCATCACAATTCACTATTAAAACAGGTCAGTCTACAGTATGCAGTACTACTTCAAAGTTGTTTCTCTTTGAGAGATTTTAAGAATCTTTGGTTTCAATTTTCAAAATACAAGTAGTGTTCATCTCAAGCTTGAGTTCATGTTGTATAGCATAAAGTCTTTGAACTGGATTTTGTTATCAAAACCGAGCTATTTTCAATTCGTTTCACATACAGCAAGTATAGATTAAATGTCACAATTTGGTAGGTAGCAACCAAGTTTCGTTTCAAGTTCAAGGAATAAAATCCAAAGATGACAATGGCCCAGTCTGGATCAGGGCTTTGGTTTTGCTAGACATCATAACAAAGCATCTGAGGAGGGATTCCCTGCCCTGCACTGGCTGTTTCAAGTAATTGACAAAAAGCTGGGGAGCAAGTGTATGGTCACATACCATTTGTGTAATGGTAACAGTATTTCAGATACGCATGTAAGATACATCCACTTGCCCAGAGAGGTTGTGTAATAGAATAGAATAGCTCTCATCCTTAGAGATATTAAAAATCTGACAGGACACAGCCTTTGGCAACCCACTCTGGGAAACTCTACTTCGGGTGTGGGTGCAGACAATCTCTAGAGGTACCTTCCTACCTCAGCCATCCTGTGATTCTAGGAATGCAAGACAAGCTTTGTAGATAGAGGTAATGATTTCTGTTAGATTACATGATGGGAACACCAGTTTGTGTACAAAATCTTGTTACTCTCTCTCTATTATGCAAGGCTTTCCTTATCTTTACCTGTGGTAAAATTCTACAAAGCACAGGTTTTGTTCTTTCTTCCCTCATTTCCATGGTACATTACCCATAGCAATCATGGAAGGAAGGTGCAAAAGATAAATCGTTCTCAACTGTATTCACTCATCTTACATGCACGTGTATAAAATATGCACATATACGTATATATACATATATTCTCTGCTACACAGTTGCATTAATATTTTTGATAACATCTTACTGTCTTTGCACTATAAAATTGAGGTGCTGCCAAACCATGTGCCATACGACCTAGTTGATATCAACTGGTCATTGTCTTGCATTGCAGTGTGCTGCAGTTCCATAAAATGGCCCGTTCTGTGACAGCTAGTTAATAATGATGCACTTTTGATTGTTGCCAGTCTGATATCTTTATATGCTTGATTTGGCTGTTTTTTAATGCTTGAGCTTTTTTCATGATTTTTTTTTTTTTTAAGCATGCAAATACAATGTAACTGCCAGAATGGCCAGTTGATTCCAAAATACTTCCAGTCATGCTTCTCATGCAGCCTTCCTATGCAGTATGGTTGGGGAAATACAAAAGTGTCAGCGGCAAAACAATGCAACTGAAAAACCTCATTTGGGATCTTCACAAATTAAGGTTTTGGGTTTCTGGCTTGCTTTTGATGGTTTCCTCATTGGACATTCAAATATACCTTAGTGATCTGCATTAAGGCTTCTGTAGACAAAGATGTGCCTAATATTATTTAAAGAACACAAAATATTTATGACTCTGCAGTTACTTACATGGAAAGTATCTCCTTGTTTCGTAGTACTAAGTAGAGTTGAACAACAGACCAGCAAGCTAGTAAAAGCATCCGATCACAGCATAATGAAAAATTTCCTTTTTCAGGCTTTTTTGGTAGGTGTTAGAAAGGGTAATCCCTATTAAAAGTCTTTCCAGGCTCCTTCCATCTCCTTATGCGTTTTATCTCAATGCAGCCTTTATATCTGTCTTCTATAGTCAGACAAGTTGTCCTTGGGGTACTCAGCCTCCGGACCTGGAAGTCTGGGACAGGGAGCAGAATAAACCTCCCATGATTCAGGTTGAAACAGTTAGAGACCTACTACTCCACCTGGACTGCCACAAGTCCATGGAGCCAGATGGGATCCACCCGAGGGTGCTGAGGGAGCTGGCGGATGTGATTGCCGAGCCGCTCTCCATCATTTATCAGCAGTCATGGTCAGTCGGAGAGGTCCCAGATGGCTGGAAGCTTGCTAATGTGACGCCCACCCATAAGAAGGGTTGTAAGGAGGATCGGGGGAACTACAGGCCTGTCAGCCTGACCTCGGTGCCAGGGAAGGTGATGGAGCAAGTCATCACATGCCATGTCTGTGACAACCGGGGGATCAGGCCCAGCCAACAAGGGGTTTGTGAAAGGCAAGTCCTGCCTGACCAACCTCATCTCCTTCTATGACCAGGTGACCTGCCTGGTGGATGAGGGAAAGGCTGTTGATGTAGTCTACCTAGTCTTCAGCAAAGCCTTTGACACAGTCTCCCACAGCATTCTCCTGGAGAAGCTGGCGGCCCATGG
>VWZZ01006601.1:263511-411578 GCA_013399095.1 Psophia crepitans | reverse complement strand
CGGGTCCTGCACTTTGGCCACAACAACCCCAGGCAGCGCTACAGGCTGGGAGCGGGGTGGCTGGAAAGCTGTGCAGAGGAAAAGAACCTGGGAGTGTTGGTTGACGCTCGCCTGGACATGAGCTGGCAGTGTGCCCAGGTGGCCAAGAAGGCCAACGGCATCCTGGCCTGTATCAGGAATAGTGTGGCCAGCAGGAGCAGGGAGGTGATCGTCTCAGCCCTGGTGAGGCTGCACCTCAAGTGCTGTGTCCAGTTTTGGGCCCCTCGCTACAAATTAAGAAAGACATCGAGGCTGTGGAGTGTGTCCAGAGAAGGGCAACGAAACTGGTGAAGGGGCTGGAGCACAGGTCTTATGAGGAGCGACTGAGGGAACTGGGACTGTTTAGTCTGGAGAAGAGGAGGCTCAGGGGAGACCTTATTGCCCTCTACAACTACCTGAAAGGAAGTTGTGGCGAGCTGGGGGTCGGCTTCTTCTCGCAGATAACTAGTGACAGGACAAGAGATAATGGCTGCAAGTTGTGCCAGGGGAGGTTTAGGTTGGAGATTAGGAGAAATTTCTTCTCGGAAGGGTGGTTGGGCATTGGAACGGGTTGCCCAGGGAGGTGGTGGAGTCACCGTCCTGCAGGTGCTTAAAGAAAGGTTGGATGTGGTACTTAGGGACATGGTTTAGTGGGTAATAGGTGGTGGGGGGACGGTTGGACTAGATGATCCTTGAGGTCTCTTCCAACCTTAATGATTTTATGATTCTACCCTCTAAAGGGGCAGCTACATAAAAATCATCATCACTTGGGTTTTGTGGATATCCAAAGTAATCTTTGCCTTTTCCTCTATGCCTTTTGCTGGGTAACTGGCCACCTAAAAGAGGATGGAGGGGAAAAAAACCATACAGATTTTTACTAGCGGAAAAATGCTAGCCAGCATGACTTAACAGAATGAAAATGTCAGTAGTCTTGGTCCCAGTAATTCAGGATACGGCAAGGAGGCCTCATGTCAGTAAAGTGCTAATAATTGCTCTTGACATTTAAGTTCTCCTTGTTTGAAAAAAATTATAAAATGGAATTGAGAGAAGGCCTGGAAGAACTTTAACATGTCTGCTGTTCCCTACTGTTGTCTGCAGTCTCTTACTTCCCTTTTCATGGATACTTGCTGGTGCTTTTTTGCATGGATCTCAAAAATAAAATTTTTATTTTGTTCTGTGTAATTGCCTTTCAGTATGGGATCTGCTTTGCAAAACATTTTTTAAATTAGGTCATTCTACTGAAGTATGCACTGGGCTAATTATGATTATTTTGCTTCCCTGGGCATTTTTGTGCTCATTGAATTTATTAAAGTATTACTTTATAGCTGGAGCTGAGAACTTACACAACAATCGAAGCTGTGTGGCACCTGGTATGCATGGCTGCCGTTCCTGTAGTCTCTAAGGGCTTTTGCTTGTAGGCAACATCTGGCATCTGATCATTTATAATTGAATTTCATATAATTAATAAAGAAATATTTTTAAGGGTTTATGTTGGGGGAAATAGGAAGAATATGAAAAAGGCCGGTGAGAACAGCCATCCTCAGCTTTAAATGAACAAAAGGGATTGTGGAATTCTGTTGTGGAATTCTGTAGGTGAGAACTCTTTAACTACAGGAAAGCATTTGAGACATGAAGCCATCTATGCAAGTTGGGGGTTTTTTGTTTGTTTGTTTGTTTGTTTTGCTGCATATCCGCATACTGGTGAAATGTGACTGAATGTTACCAGCCACAGCAGTCTGACCGCGAGAAATGGCTCTGTGCGGGTTAGTCGCGGTGGTTAGTAAACGCGTGTGAGCAACTAGCAGCGCTGCAGCCAAGTGTCCGAGCCCCAGCTCTTCAGCAGTCTCTTATAATAAGGCATAACTATAAAGTTGCACAGGATACAATTGCATGTATTTTGCTGTAAATCTCTTGCAGTTCTCAGGTGTGTTTCTAGTGTGCTGATGAAATTACCTTTTGCTTTTTGCTTTACATCTGTCACAGGGGGCTTGACTTGCTCTGGCACAAGCAGTTTCCCAAGACAGCAGATTGCTATTGAGAGGACCAGAAGTTACCTAATCAATTATGAGTCCTTTTTTTCTAATTAGGAACTATAAACAAGTTGTTCTTAAAAATTGTGCTTTATCTTACCCTCATCAAGCAGAAAGTGGCCTACCTTAATGCAAAACTAAGATCTGGAAGCAACTGTCCCTCAGGAAATTATTGTAATAGTTGCTCTTGCCAGGGTTATGTCAAACAGCTGCATTCCCCAGATAAGTTGTCTGCTCTGGTACAGGGTTTTTTCTGCAAATCTCCAGTCTGGAACAGTCTTTTTATGTCTCTCTATCTCTCCAACTCATCTCATTTCAAATTTTATTTGAAGACCTCTTTACCATTTACTGAAGCTTTACTTCTCTGCTAGCCGGTATTGTACGTAGCAGTCCTGCCCCTGGTTGCGAGTCTATAGTTAAAGATGAGTTGAACCTTGTACTTTGGAAGGATTCAACCAACTTACTATGCATGAAGAGCATAATATAATTTCTCCAAGATTAGTTTTCTTTAAACACAGGCTGTGTTTTCTGGTAGCTAACTGAATTTAGATGGAGTATAGTATAAGAGTTGGCCTTTAAGGTTAATGCCAGACTATTTTTTATGTTGCGATTTTTTTTTTTAATCTAGATGATCAAACTAACAGAGAAAGCAATTAATTTCAGTGAGGTTTAACTGGTGGGAAAATCTGAAGTGTGTTTTGTCCAACTCTGAAAACTCTGTTCCTTGCTAAGGTTTGATGGTTGTTTCTTCATTATTCTTCGTATTAAAGTATATTTTTTCAACAAGTAGCAACAAACGGTGTGAAGAAAGTTATGTGCAGCTACTGTTCTTCAGAAAACTGCCATCTCTTGATTTCTCAGCAGGGGGGAGACATACTGTTTGGCCACCTTGTATTACTATATCTCACTAGAAAAGGCCAGTGTGTTTTCTGAATAAAAATGACTGCTGTCTTCTGTAACTAGAGTCAGGGAAGAGGAGATGAGAACGGTCTATTAAGTAAAACCATTGTGGCCAAAGCTGTGGACTGTAGAAGCTCTTTACTGAAAGCCTTTGGATGCCCTGCTTCTGTACGATAACTTCATTGCAATCTAATTTCATCAGCGCTCTTGATACCTATGGGCTGAGACCATAAATTAAACTAAGATATGGCCTGAGGCCAAACCTTGAAGTCCACTCACCATCATTCACACTATTGGATGGATGGACTAGCGGAAACTTGTTCTTAATTCCTTTTTATATTCTTGTGCTGCTCTATGTCATCTCTGGTTTGATTTGTTTTCCTATATCCAGCTGTATTGAAACTTTACTGAAATACAGACAAATTAGTTCTACAACTTTTTTTTTTTGTTTTCTTCTTTCCTGGAATTAATCTATCTAATCAAATACTGAACAGGCTAGCTTAGTGACTCACCAGTGAAAAACATGTCCTGTGTTTCATTCCACTTTTCCCTATTAGCATACTGCTAACTTTTGCTTTCTTCAACATTTGTTCTAAGGCCTTGCATATAATTTAAGAAAACTGAAATAATAATTTTCTTTCTGAAATACAAGCAGTATACTACTTTTTGGTAGTAAAAATGCTTCCACTATATACTTGCTGGCTGGTCTTTCGATTTCTTTTTTTTTTCTGTCCTTTTCTAGGATGGAGATAATGCAGTTCTCAACTTGATTATCTGGATCTCTCTGGTTTTGGTTATATATCGGCTTGGAAAAGAAAATTCCTTTACTTGGAAATTCTGGATGCCTTTTTAATCTGATTTTTCTACCAAGCATAAAGGATCTGTTTATGCTGTTGCTATGATGTGATGTAATGCTAACATAAACACTAAAGTTATGAGCCAGCATCTTGGTAAGCTGTTATTGATGCTGCACGTTTGGCATTGTGAAGCAATGGTCCGAGTTTGTTTGCATTGACTTAATTGGGTAATGATTAAAAAGTCTGGTCAATACTGCAGGCTCACTGAAGCTGTAGTAAGCTGTGTTTAACTGGGTACACCTATATCAGAGGCTATGTTGTACAGTTTATTTGCTTGAACCAGTTATCTATGTGTAAAAGCACAAGGATCAATGTTTTCTAAAACCAGACTCTTTCTGGTACTCTGCCGTCTGTAAGCAAGCATGCTCGTCGTGTGTTTAATCCAAGTTCACTCTGTATGAAACATAGTGAATGCAGATTTAGAGTTGTTAACACACTTAATGCCACTTCTGTCATGGTAAACTGCTTGGCTAAACAGACAGGAGTGGAAAAATACATTGTGAGTGAGACCTAGTAATGCTAAACTTGACAACAGAAAGCTGTTTTGGGCTTTCATCACTTCTCCAGTCAGCAGTGCAGAGTTGATCTGCACCTTTTTAATTCTGATATTAATATGCATACACCTTATAGGGACCAAAAAGATAAGACCTTATTAGTTTCAACAGTTAATCACATATGTATGAATCTAGTCTGAATGTTTTGTTAAAACACTGAATTTGCAAAACAACTCAACATTTGAAAAAACCACATCCTTCTTTTTTTTTATCTATACACTATAAATTTTTACGTTGTTGAACCAATAGCTGATTTAAATCTTGAACTCAGTATGTGATATTTGGTCGTATAGCTGCATGTTTAGTTTCAGCTCTTTATATTTTTTAAGTATGAATATTTAAGCATCTGAGCAAGCTTAGAGGAATAGAAATGTAACTGGCTAAGCTGAGCAGCTGCAGATAGTATGGCAACTAAGACAGCTGGTATGACAGAGAGTAAGACAACTGAAATCTGTCTTACTCTTTTTCTAAATCTAAAGTCTAGTTATTATAAAAAGGCTATAATATTTATTTTTACAACAACTTAGTGAATGGTCAACATGGTAAGTTTCAAATATGTTTTGCCCTGAAGTATGTATTGTTTATTCCCAGTCAAGAAATGGGGAAACTGAGGCACAGATACTGCGGCTTCCCTAGCTTTAAATACAGTGCATGCCTCCTGATTTCTCATTCTGAGCATTACATTCATGGTACTTCCATTTAATTCCTGTGCTTATTCTTTCCAGTGCATGTGCACTCTGAAGAAAATCATTTACCCACAGGGATCTCCAGTGGATTGGTCGATCTTGGGAGGGCAGCAGCATCAATATTCCCGCTGCCTGCTGAAGGGAGCCTGCGGGATGTCTTTTGTGGGGTTTGAATTGCAAATGATCGGCAGGCTTTAGGAGGGTTTTCCCTTATGATATTTAAATTTAGTACTGCCACTGATGGACCTTCTATTAAAATGTAGGTGATTGAAACAGCTCTATAATTTATCAGCGAAAATTATCTTTTTGATAGCTATTGCCTTTGCATGTAGCGAAGGGATATGTGGGCGCTCCTTGATAGCCATTTCAGCTCAGCCAAGTAAAATGAGGGCCTTGTCTCATATTTGCTGCAGAACTTTTAATACTTTTAAATAATAAATCAGCACGTTTACCTACATCTCACTCTCCTCCAACTATCTCCCTTTTTGGAATATTTTGTCAGTGTTGTCTTGGATTTGCTCAATGAATGTAGTATTTCCCAAGTCATTGCAGCTGAGATGGTTGGTGAAGGGGATGGCTGCTGGAGTAGCAGGCTGTTTCAGAAGCATCTTTGGCAACAGTGCTTTGTTCCTATGATTCCTTTTTGATCTGGTTTTGAGAGCTTAGTTAAGCTTAGCACTGTTTTATAGTAATGTACTCTTATAGGTAATAAAGGTAGACTACTTCCATAGATCTTTGTTTCTTACCTTACATTATTACTCAGTGGAAAGTTCAAAAATCAAGGAGAGCTAACTTCAAACCAGCACTAAATATGGAAGTCTGTGGATATAGAGATCTGAAGGAGAAAGGATTGCTGCTTTCATTATAATGGGTTGTTAGTTTTTCTCAGATGTTCTGTTCAGGTCTATGCTTTGATGCATCCTCCTGTCCTAGAAATCGGACTCCTACCTGGGTTTGAACAAAAAAGAACTAAGTCTTGTTTTATGTCCTTGAGGTAAGTTGCACGATACTATAGCCCCTACCATGAATCGGTGGGCACATATGTAATTCTTGCATATTTACTCATGTGTAGTGTGAGTCAGATTTGGTGAACTAATGTCATACATTTCCTTTTGCTGTTAGGTTATATGTGTGTTCATATAATTATCAATATATGTAGTAAATAACAGTTTTGAGTAAGACTTCTCAGGTCAGCTTTTTCCTGAAGAAGGGTAATATCCTCTGGGGAGGGAGATCAGGTTGATAAGACCTGATGAACCATAACTCTGTGCCCCCACTTTGTGATTAAGGGGAGGTAGGCAAGAGAGCGCAGTTTAATGCCTTGAAGTCTGATGGAATGGTTGTAAATTTTTATTATTGTCCAGATGTTGAGACTGAATGTAGTTTTGTACTTGTGGGATTTTTTTAAAAAGCTCTGCAGGAAACCATATTTTATAGCTTCTTTCTGCTCATCTCTGACCTGAAACGTAAGTAGGTAGTTTTATATATATATGGTTTCTTCAGGCAAACCTGAGAAATCCCGCATTGCAATAGGTGCTGCTGCGGTGTTTTAAGGAAGGTGGCTTTCAAGAAATAGTCCTTACATTGAATTTAAAGTTGCTTTTAAAAACAGCTTTTCTTTCTTAAGTACTGGCATCGGACTGAAGGGAAAAGAAGTATTAGCAAAACACAGACAGTAAAACTGAACACTCATACTGAAGAGCCACATATCTTCACATAAAGCATTTGACCTGGAAGAACTCTTCAGTCTTTTAGTACTGCTCAGATGAACCAAGCAAAGCAATTCATTAGCAAAGCACTTACTTGGCAGAAATAGAAAAACATGAACATTGTTCCCACTGTTAAAAGCTAAACACTGCGAGGAAAGACACTACCCAAAACGCATGAGCAATGTAGCATGGTTTAGTAGGCCCATTAGGATGTGGATATTTGATTCTTTCTTTTTTTTTTCCCTAAATACTTTGATGAAAAATCGCAAAGTTTTTAAATGTTTCCCTCTTATCCCAGGAACTAAACTTCATAAGTGAAGTTATTAATGTTTCTTTTATGGATGTATCTGAAATTAGCATTTGAGTTCAATTTTTTTCTGGGTTGTAATTCATTGATTAGTCTTTTTAATCAGTGATGCTGGTGAAATGATTGGCTGCAGCTCAGTGTGTTCAATCTCCCTCAGCCATTACTGATACATTGTTGATATCACACACATTGAACTTGCTGTTTAAGGCTGTGATCCTTAGGAAATCAGGCTTACCACACCATTATTGTTTGTGCATGTGTTTGTCAGTTTTCCCTTCATAACTTCTTTACCCAGTTTCATCTGGACAGAAGAGGGAATGATGTAAAAAAAAATAAAAATAAAATTTTGGCTTGTTGCAAGTATTACAAAAATAGAGGCGGGAGGAAAGACAACTAAGGCCGTTTCATTATTTTAAATTTTTATTAGTTAATCAGCAAGCACACGTAAGAGTGAGCATTTGTAAATTCTCTGCTGCAGAAATATAAGACGCAGTCATTAGTAAACCAAACCAAGCTTCATTACAGTCAGTGCTCATGGAGGTACCTGTTAAAAGTTAACTTTTAAAAATTATTCCAGAACTTATGTATTCTGCTATATTAGGTTAGTTAGCAATACGACTTGATAGCATATAACATATTTAGACAAAATAGTGAATTGTGTTATAAAGATTCTATCAGTTAAGGCCTATAGAAATAAAAAAAAAATCTTAAAAGTAAAATAAAATCATTCAGATTCAAAATTTCTTCTGTACAACACGCAGTGTGAAAATGGTTTCTGAGTTGTAAAGCTACATGGACAAAGGTTGTATTAGGTAGTACTTTGGAAAAATGCTTTCTATTAGAGAAGATCTGACCTACTAAAAGAGAGGACTGTTTTTGCCTTGGTTTCTGAATTAGAATTTCTCTCCTGGTAAGTGTTTTTTGCTACCTTAAAATAAATAATTTTAATTAAAGATCTAGTTTTAAAAGTATATTATCTCATTTAAAAACAACCTCTTTGTTTTCTAAAGGAGGGCAAGTAATAAATTAAGGCAGATGTTGTCAAGTGGTTACAAATGTTCAAAAGATGAGCAAGTGAACCTCTGTCAGCTGCAGAGCCATTTCAGTTCCCAATTTTTTCACGGTCCTTGTTACAGTTTGTCCTGACAGCTGACAATAGCTTCTTTGGGATTCTGTCTGGTTTTTAATTTATGACCATTTGAAAAAGTGATAGCCACAATGGCATCGGAACAGATGGTATTATGAGGGTCATGGACCCAAAGACTTACCAGAGGGCTATGAAATGCTATGACACAAATGCAGTCTCTGATGATGCTTTGTCATGTTAATTGAATGCCTAGCCAGGAGTTAGTAGGTTACAGTTTCCAGAAATAACTGTTCTTGATATGAAGACTAGAACAGCATGAAATGCTGTCAAATCTGTTAAAGTAATAAACGCATCAGACTTAATTTCTTTAAAAATTGTGGTATGATAGTGTGAGCAGCTGGTGATCTCTGTTGAAAATAAATGATGTAGCTTTAGCCTGGGCATCCAAAGTCATCTCATTTGCTGCAGAATCAAACCCTAAGCTTCCTAAAATTGAAGGTCACATTATTAGTAGGTGCAGTCTTTCTGCCACATGCATAATGACATTTATATCTGAATATTTTTGTCAAAGATGAAATCCACAGATGTTTAACATCATATCTGGTAGGAAATGTTTGTGTCTCGCCCCATACTCAGCAGCTGCGTAAATTCCAGAATTCCAGCTTTCCCCACTAAACCCATGCTGTTGCTGTAGTTCTTATCCTTGAAAGTGGAACCTGCCACTCTCCACTTCAGCTCTCCGTTCAGTGAGCATTAACTTCCCAGTTTGCTTATTCTGATCACATCCTAGTTTGAGGAATGCCTTTTTTTTCCATTCTGGTGTTCTTCCTGTCAGCTGTCATCCAGTGAACTAGAGAAGTGTCTCAAATGGACAAGATTCTGACGCTTGGGGAGTAGGATTCGCATCTATTTCATCTGCCTGTCAGCTGACAGTAGTAAACCAAAGGAAAGGACTGAGGGGGAAACGGCACTTGGAATTACACTTTCTCTGCAGATTCCGACCTTGTGCGCTAGCTTATTATACAGTTTGGAAAATGGATTTCAAGAGCCATAAACCAGCCACAGCATATGATTTAACATGCTGCGCCAGTCAGTGCGGTGATGGGTAACCATTTATAAAAAGTCCATAACCACATCAAACTTGTGTTTTGCCTCAATCTTCAACAGGAATGTGATATTCATTGTGGATGGCAAAGCTAAAATTAGTAGAGGAAATGAAAGGGTGGGAATGGTAGCAAGTATTTGCTAATGGAAGAGTATGGAGGAGTTGGCCAGAATTCTCGAAGAACTAGTAGCTGAAATAACATATCAGGAGTCCAGTAATATTTAGTGAAACCTAAGTTAACAAAGGATTCAAGGATAGTTAATATACTACCTATACTTGGGAAGAGCAGTTGCAGGGTAAAGGCATCAGTCTGATTAGAAGTGAGACTTGGAAACCCAACAGAAAATGAAATATCGTGACTCACAAATATAAAACACAAGAGCAAGACTGCGTATGGTGAGGACAAAGAGCTGGGGTAGTAGTTGATCTGAACATCTTTGTTGCTCTACAAGAGCTACATTTTCATTGTTCGTGAGTTGGCCACACCCAACACAAGACATCATGTTGTCCCAGTTACCAATGTCATCATCTTGTCAAGAGTGTAGTCTCACAATTAACTTTCGAAGAGTCTACAGATTTCTCCTTCCTTTACGGAAGATGGTGTTCATCCTCCACTGGCTGCTTCATGTCCCCAAAATACAGAGACTGCCATACCCAGTAAAACTAGTTGAGGCTGGCCAACAGGGCAAGTGTACCCTCAGTGTGAACTTGGGGTTTCCTCCCAGGCTGGCCCTGTGATTCTCTTGTAATCCCAAGTAATGTGGCTGGATGACAAATTTGGCCTTTAGCTCCACATCACTGTTGTCCTTGTACACAGTGAGCACTGAGGTGACTGAACTGTAGCACTGGAAAGTCTCTGGAGTGTTTCCTGGAAGGGGTAGGAAACTTTATTAATAATATATACCTCATGTAAACATGAGACAAATACACATAATCAAAATAAGGCTGGGTGACATTGGCACAGGAGCAAAGGAGAACAAACTGGCTAGGGAAAAATTGGGGAAGGTGAAGAGGATTCCTAGCACTTGGAGTCTAAACATCGTATGGAATAAGAAATCCTGTGCTGAGGTTGTTGGTAGCAACAGGGGAGCAAAATGAATGACTTACAAAGGCTCGTCTGATCTGATGTTAATTAAACTGAAAATACCTTATTGTTGGCAAGTTTCAAGTGAAAAAATAAATGATGCACAAAAAGATAGTTATGAGAAAGCCTGATAGACTCGTATGGAGTTGAATTACAAAAGGTAGATTATATTTGTCGGTTTGCTTACAGATCAATATTAGCAAAAGCTGATTTGTGAAGATACATTAAAGTTATTTTTAGCTTTTTAAAAAAGCCCCTATTTTTACTCTTTTTTCTCCAAAATACTGCTCTTTGCGTTTCTCTCTATAACTGTCCAAAGCTTTTCTACTTAGTTTTCAGTATATTCAACTTCAGGTTTTGTGAAAAGAAAGTCAGTATACAAAGAAGTATTTTGTTTTATTTTTCTGAAAGAGCTAAAAGCCCTTTTTTAGCCAGTGGTTAGGGTTTGGCTCTTCTGATCTCTGCCTGATGGTGCGGAGATGGGAGGGAGCGTGCCTTCCTTCACACTGAAAATAGCCTTCCCTTAAAGATAGATCTGCTAGCCATTGTCCTGTCAGACTGACAGGTTAGTGGTGTACCTACAACTTTGGCCTTTCATTTAAGAATCTGGGGGTAGAAGGAAGAAGGAACGTTCCCTCTCATGCTGGGAAGTGTCTGCAAAATGCCATGAAGATGGCTCTTCCCATTGTGGCACATGGGGCCTGTGGAGCAGATGGCAATTCACGTTGGCTTTGGAGGAAATAATGGGTTTCCTGGGGATGCTAAAAATATATATGTATATTTATTAATGCTCTATTAAAAATAACCTCTTTTTCTTGGAGATTATGCCAGTCTAACATGTGCTGCTGTGGTGTCATAACACTTTTGGAACAGTGACATTAGCCATAGCTATAACTTATGTATGTACGTACTTCTGTATGCAAAAGCCTCCTTGGCTAAGGGCAGAAGGAAGAAAAATGTGAATAATGTGCTTTAATCTTTGCATTTCTGTTTTATTTCAGTAATGAAAGGACTGGTCATCTTTTATCTTATACTGCAGTTCTGACTCTGAATATTTAATACAGCATTTGTCAGAATATTTGAGAGAAATGCACATGCATAAATGCAAAAAAGGCACTTCAGAAGAGCATCGTTCACTTCTGATGCCTTTTCCATAGTCTCCAAAGCTCAGGCAAGTAAGTGCTGCTTTCTGTAGTATTGAGTGTGTACAAGTATAGAGTACAAGTGCTAGCCTTCAATATCGTGACAATCCAGCTGAAGATCTTCAAAGTACTCAGTTGAACTCTGACAGTCCTATTAATTATAAATTTTAACCAGAGAACCTGGTACTCGATCTGCAACTTTGATTTTTTTTTTTTCTTTGATACACAAACTATTCCCCTGACTTCAGATTGATTTCTTCATTAGAACATTTGATCAATTTTTCTAATTACTATTTCCAGAAGGCACATACCGCCAGTATGGTCACTGTGATTTTATAGAGAAACTGTCATTAATGAAAAACAGCCTCTTAAAAAGCCGTGGCTTGCTATTTCTTATTATTTATTCTTTAATTCTATCAGTTGACTGGTGGACAGAAAAACATGAATTTCTCAACTTTAGTGATAATTTTGCATGGAGCGCAAGCGTTCAGAACCAGGAATGTTCAGATGTACTAAACTGAAATTTAGTCTTTAGGCAGTGGAGTAAGGACACTGAATTCCCAGTATCCTCAGTTCTTCTGAAGAACCAAGCTTTTGCTCAAATGGTTGAATATGGACTCAGGGGGCTGGTTTTGAGGCTCCCCATTTCAGGAACGTTAGTCTGAGGCTTTCTGCTCCTCTAGCCTGTTCTGCGCTTGTACCATTTTTGGAGGATCTGGGGGTTTCCTCTTTTGGCTATTGAAAGCACTTCTATGTTAGTTCTGTGTCTTGACTAAGAGAAATACTATTTTCTCTGCTTCTGACCCTTTGACTCAAAACTTGGAACATAACGGCATCAGTATCAAACAGTACTCTGAGTCTCTGCAGGTAGCACGATGCTGCAGAAACCCTAGGCTTGCTTGTGGAACCAGGCAGTGTTGAAACAGCGGCACATTGGACTGATGAAACAGTAGGATTTCAGCAGTGAATATACCGTAATTAGGTCACGTGCTTTTATCTATAAAACGTCTACATAAGGGAAGCGGGGTGAGTGTGTGAATGACAATATACAAGAATACACTGAGTTAGGGCAGTTACTGTGGCAGCATTTCATTAACTGCACTGGCTGTAGCCGTCATCTCCAGCACCTGTTTTCGTTGTGGGTGTACGGACCTGAAGGATGCTGTACCTCTGGGAATTCCTCTTTTCCCATTGTGGGAAAGGCGGTGTGTGCCGCGTGGGAGGGAAGATACAGAGCTGCTGAGCTTCCAGATGGAGGAAGGTGATCGAGAGACGGATCACCTACATTTCGGTGTCATGGTTGCCCAGCGGCAGGAAGTGTAAAACGTTTGTGCCCGATCAGGACCAACCATTATCTGCGGACTAAGGCTGTGTTTAATTACTCCCTGATGCCAGTGTTGTTGCAGTACTTGCCAGAGCTGTAGATGTCTGACTTCTGAAGGGACAATCGTTCTGCTTTTACTGTGTTTGTAGGTACAGCATATGAAGTAAGACCCTCAGTATAATTCTAAGATGGAGATACAAAGTTAGATGATCTCTGAAGTCACTAGCTGTTTCACTCTTTCAGTTACGTGTTCTATTTGTTTCCAGTGTGCTTGCTACATTCAAATTGGTTCTGGCAATGTAGCGTGGTAGTCGTGCTGTTTTTATAAGCTGATATGCCATTCACATAAAGTGTAAATCAAAATTACAGCGGAATATTGCAGGATCATGTTGTCTTAACAGGAAAAGAAGTCCCCCAAGAGCTTCCATCTTGGTGGGAGGCTACAGTCAGCAATTTTAATAAACAAACTTCAATTTCAAACCTGTCTGCATTATCGGCTGTGAACAGTAACAAACTAAAAGGCAAGCACATCCCTGTTGGAAGGGGTCAGTCATTTTTGAGGGGGTTATAAATACACAGATGCACTAACAACCGCGCACGTTCGTTATTTCACGCTGGCAATGTAAAGTTCAGGGAGTAACAAAGCCAGAGTTGTTGTTTTAAAAATCTGTTGCCAAGCAGTAGGTTTTCTCCTAGCAACAAGTGTTTTGCAGCAGGGGAAGCAAGTGGATACCTTAGGGGGTATGTTAGCATTGCGGGAAGGGTAAGGACAGAACAAACCGGGGCTGGGAGCCTGGGGCAGTGGTGACGCGGAGCACAGGACTCAGTCTCGGGGTGTGCTGGGGATGGAGGAAGGCAAGTGAGGGGGATGAGGCAGGAAGGGTCAGGTAGAACAGGTGATGCTCTGGGAGAGACGAGGGACAAAAATATTGGCCGCAGGCCTAGGTTCGTATTTGTTCATCAGTTGCTTTGATTTGGTTTAGTGAGTGACCAGCTGTAGTAGTGTTAGCTGGTTGTCGTCATTTAAAAAAAAAAAACCATACTGAGCTGCTTGGAAGTTTTATTTCGAGCATATTTGAAGAAACACACTTTATTATTCAAAAGAATTGCATTATTAGAGAAAAGGAGATAACTAGTTTTGTTTCGTGCATTTTGGAAACAAATTACATATAGATTGCAGTTTCTTTTTCAATTCAAAAAAATTTTGTATTTATTTATTTTACAGAAAATGATCTTCACTTGTTAGTGGTGGTGGTCAACCCCGTTGGTTTTAAACCTTATAATATGGACACCTTTCAAAATCCCTGCATTAAAATTCATCTGTGTCTGTCACTGCAGACACAGAACTATGTTTATTCATCATTTTTCTGATTGAATGGCTTATTTAGAACTGATGCACCATGTCACAATTTTTTCGCACTTGCAGAAAATAGTTGCTTACAATGACTAAACGTGCAGCTGTTCTTGGTATCTGCCTTTGAAAGAAGGAGTTAATAAATGTTGTATTCTCAAAGTCATACTTCCATTAGACGGACATGTTTCAGCACAAATTCATCAGCTGAAAGGAAAATAAGGAGAGCATAGTATATAAATAATGTGCTGTTTCACTCTACGTAAGTGTAAAATATTGATTATAGAATATATTTAAAATGTGTATTTTTATCACAGAGAATAGGAAGTATCAGTTGCAGAATTTTACTTGTTTTTCCATATATCATGTCAAATTCTTCTCGTTTTGCCTTGCTAACACTCCTCCTGTTTCATTATCATAGCATAACACTGTCAGGTCTCTGGTAAACTTTCAAGTTTGATAGATTTGTTTGAAAATAGCAGCCACCTTAACACATGCAAAATAGGCTGAAAAAGCAGCATGTACCAAGGGGCAGTTTTGTGATGCTAAAATAACAGTACATATGGATTTGCAATGTATACATTGCATATTAAGTCCTGGAACTGTTTATGGTCATAATCCTTGATTTTTCAAGTTTTTTTAAGTAAAATGAGATGTTTCTATCATGTCTTTCTGCATACCATGATTGAAAGTTGATTCTCTTTCAGGCAGACTGGGACTTCTTTTAAAAAATAAAATAGTGGACTGGGGAAATTACTGGGTAGTTGGATATAGCGAGTTCTTTAGGCCTTTTACTGTAACTTTTTAAAAAAATCATTAGTTTCCACATCTGTTTAGCTCCATATCTGATTATACATTTGTAGCTGCTAGCTTTTGGGACTTCAGCAGGTTGTCAGTGAACCAGGCAAGTAGTATTTCCTCTCTTCTTCTGTCTCCCTGCTCTCATTGTTAAAAGCAAACTCAGTCCATTTTTCATTTTCTTATGCGTATAATGTTTTCTTATAGCTGTTGTTTTTGCAAGGGAAATGTTTAGCCTTGCGAGGTGTTTTTTTAGCTAAGTAAGGTCTGCATCATACAAATTTAGAAGCTCTTTAGCAAACAAGTCATGTAATAGATCTACTAGAAAAAAATTAGTATTGTATCTGGTAGAGCTCAAACCTCTGTACTTGAGAGTCTTTTGCAGGTCAACAGGCTGCGATTCTTAAACATAGTGAGCATCTCTAATGCTTTTGTTTGCATGGTAGGCCAGCCACATTTCTTCTTCTTATACTCTCCATTTCTCCCAGTTAAAAGTTTCCTTTCTGCAGAGTTACGAGAGAGTTCAGTGCTGAGAGTTCAGCATCCTCTCCGAAGAAGGCAAAAGTGCAAATGGGCTCATGGTCAAATTTCCTTTTTTTTTTTTTTTCACTTTGAAATAAATGTCATTGCTTTTGAGAACATCTCCCACCTATAGTCGATATTTTTCCTGAGATAAAATTAAATTGTTCCTTTTGATATCAAATGAATAAAGGTGAAAATCTCAAGTCATGCTTCTGTTGAGATTGAGAACTGGTTATATTCCAGGAGGGGCGGAGAAGTAGTCAAACCTTAAAAAACCCGCCAGCTCGCTTGAGCAGAAATTTTTAGTCACATTGAAGAAATCACAGTGATCTCTGTAGTGTTACCAGCTTACTCTTATTTTGTTT
Organism: Psophia crepitans; assembly: GCA_013399095.1. Lineage (NCBI taxonomy): Eukaryota > Metazoa > Chordata > Aves > Gruiformes > Psophiidae > Psophia > Psophia crepitans. The sequence goes on along the minus strand of VWZZ01006601.1, from coordinate 395,739 downwards.
TGTTTTCTTTTCTTTTCTTTTATGGCAAATCTTGTTTAGCACTTTATGACAAAGCTCTGGTTTGGTGAGACATATGATGGGTAATAATCATAGCTTTCATCTTTAAAAAGTTAATTCCATGGAAAAAAATTGAATGTTGACTTCTCATTTGCCTAAAAGCAAATTAAAAAACTGACCGTACTAGATTCCTCTAAATGGCTAGTTTTAATCATGTTTTCAAATTCAGAAACTAGTTATTTAAGTAGTTTTCCGTTTCTGTCCCGTGTTTATTTTTCTAGATGTGTGATTTCCATTGACTGTTTGGTTAATCATTATGACAGGTTAATTTGCAAAGAGAGAAAGCCCATTTGCAGGAAAAAAAAAAAAAAAGCCTTTGCAGTGAAGACTACACTTCATGCTCATTTATGGCTTTATACAATTGCTTGTTGTGTCACATTGTTCAGATTCTGAGTGATATTATATTGATAAATAATGATGCATTTGCTAACTGAAGGTTTTACTTGGAGACTGTAAAGCTGCATTTGGAAATTAGAATTCATTTGAATGTTTTCCTTTTTAAAAATGTTAACATTTAGCTAATGTAAAATAACTTCAATATTTTGAACTGCAAGGGGGAAAATAACTTTGTCCAATATATATCAAAATATAAGTTTACCTTATTGAAGAAGGTAATAATTCTAATTATTGGTTTTATTGTGCCATCACCATAGACTGAATTGTGCAGGTATCTTGTTTATCTAGGACACAGATATGTAATGACATACTGGAAGTTATGTAGGTGCAGTAAAGATTTAGGTCCTGTTGAAGTGAATGCTGATTAAACATCTTGTCATACATGCATTTGCAAATTCCAATTTGGGCTTCTTTCAATGCCCAAAAGGCTGTGAATATGGTGTGTGGTTTGTGGTTTGGTTTTTGAAAACAGTTCTCATGGATTTGAAAATTTCAGACTCCATTATTTCTGTCATACTAGTTTTCCTTCTTTCAGAAATAAACTGGATACCTACCATAATTTTGCTTCTTAATCTTTGTACTCATTAGTTGCACGTTTCTCTGCACCTGCTTCTTCAGTGTTAACCTAGGAAGTCAAGAGAAAGTTCTTCTTTCAGTAGAAGCGTTAAGTGTAATTACATAGGCATAGAAACGTCACCATTCTCTCAATGCGGTTGAGGGAGAACCTGATACTGGAACAGGAGTAGTGGAAGCTCCTTGGACCCTCTAGACAAGTCGTAACCGTCAGGACATGCAAGCTCTTCCTACAGGACTTGGTCCTAACACTGTTTTGCACCCTGCTACTGCGAGTAGAAGGCTGTTCCAAAATCTCTTTGCTCCATTTGCCAGGAACGTTTTCACCTCTTTTTGGTAAACTTACTGCCAATTTATACACATGTATTCTTGTGTCAACATGATTCTCTAGCTAAAATAGTTTGTTTCTAGTCTGTTCTCTCACTGTGTTTATAGCAAGTAACTTCATCTCCTCTCTGCTTTTGATTTGCTAGGTTAAACAAACCAAGTCTGTTACTCTCCTCTTGTAAATTAAGATTTTTATTGATCATCTCAATAGTCATTTTCTGTGCCCGTCCAGTTTGAGTGATCTTTGCTGAATAGAGGAGACTACACAAGGTGCAGGAGGAGCCCCTACTATAGTGTATATATACACTATATATATGGCACAGCTGCTAAGTCTCTTGTCTCCACTGGAAACCTCTTCTGATGTCACTTGTTTTCATCTTTCACAATGGCACCTTTTCATCCTGTCGTTGCCTGATATATCCAAGTCCTTCTTCCAAGTTGCTTGGTTGACAGCCTTCCACCATGCCACTGAACTTCTGCCTTATTGTCATGTTATTTTCCACTTTGTTTTACTGACTTTTGCTGTATTTCTGTTACCCTAGTTCTCATGAGCAGTCTGTTGCTTTCTATGTCGTATCCTCTTAACTTTTTTCTTATCTAATTGTATCATCATTCTCAATTCTTGTAATGTGTGTCATTAATTAAAACACTAAACATTATTAGTCCCAAGACAGTATCCAAAATATAGAAGATAAAAGCCCCATTCGTTAACACATGCAAGATAAGTATAAATGAAGGTTATTCAGCCAGATATTTTGGATGGTACGTTAAGATATTTCTGTCTATTCAGACTCAATAGCTGTTTTTCCAGGCTGTATTTGTGTAGGTACCTAGGAGATATTGAGTAATAAATAACAAATTGCTTCTGTTTTGACAACAGTGTCAAGGTCCTTGAATCAGGGGTTGGGCCCTGTTTGGCTGAGCATTTTAAAAACCATACTTCAACAGACGCTTTGAAATAAGCAAAGAATAGCAGTTTTGTATGTGGGGCAATGTAAAATGCAGTGTAAGGGTGGTGATCGAGGGGGAAACACCTATAAAATCATTGACCAACTAGAGGGAAACTTTGTGACTCCAGACTGGATGAGGAAAGATTTGGCAAGATCTTGAAAATAATCTGCGGTAGAGAAGAAAGTTGGAAGTATTTCCCCCCCCCTTTTTATTAATTCCTTGCTCTGTTGTGATGTGAAGCCTGTGTAGAACCTTGTTTGTAGTGACTACGGTACCTCCCTGTCGCAGGCAGCACACAGTAATACCCTTTTTTAGAAAGCCAGCCCCTGTATGCTCTTTAAATTGAAAAGTCCCTGTTACTCCCAGCTCTGGGCCCCAATGATGGCCTGGGCACTGCAAAGTCCTGCTGATCTTTCCCTGAGCAGAGAGCATCTGAACGCCCCAAATCTACAAGCACTGTTGATTATTCAAAGTGACTGGTATAAATACCAACGAGTCAGAGACACGAAGCACTGCTTTCACTTCTCGTGATGATGGCACAGAAAAGTCTCTTTGTTTCTTCAGAGATTCCCTTCACTTTCTGCCTGTGCCATTTCTGATTAGAGTTTTCTCGGAGAGTTTTTCTGAGTTACAAAATCAACCTCTACAGTGTAGAACTGGCTCAAAGAAAAATAAGATTTGCCGAGAGTATTTACAACATAAAGACATCCTGAACAGACAGAAGCTGGAAGCCTTAACGCGTTTAGGGGAGATCAGTGGTTTGCCAAAAAGAAATCCGACAACCAACCAAAAAAAAGAACCCCAAAACTCTCAGCAATCCAAACATAGGGGAAAGAAATAAAATTTATACTGACCTGCAAAATGGAGAAGCTCACACACATTAGACACTTTTATAACTGTGTTAGAAGCAAATGTCATAAATTTATTGGGTTTTCATGTGAAAGAGCTAGTAAAAGAGATGTAGTAGCAGGAAAGATCCTACTTTCTCCTAGGAGGATGCCCACAATTGTCTTAAACACCTCTGTCAAGTACTGCAGCATTTTAAATGTACAAAGAACAAATAGATTGCCTTAGATTTGTGTCATGCCTTAGGAACTTCCTGTTTCATCATTTTTTGTAGAATTGGTGTTAGTATTTCTTATTATTTACTCAAATTATTATATGGCAGTTTTTCTAATTGATTTGGGTTCCAAAATCCCTATCATATTTATTTTTATTTTGTAATTTTACGTGCCTGTTTATAAAGAGGGTATAGGGAGAAGGCATTCTGTTGAGGTTTTAAACATGCCAAGTCTGAAGGTGAGAGCCATATGTCACTTAGGTACCCCTCTGTGTTTCTGCAGATTTGATGTGTTGTTCAAGCCCATCTCCATCCATAAAGCAAGAGGCCTAACATTATTCTGCAGATAAACATTGTACATCTGCTGCTAAATAGGTAGAGGCCAGAACTGGTGGCTTCAAGATTTTGTTTCCTGTTGGGAAAGCAAAGGAAAATATGCAGTGAAAGACTGGGATAATATGTATTGATTTCTGGGAAATCTTAGAGGAGTTTTGGAGTTCTTTAGGGGTTTTGGTTTTAGTGGTTTGGGTTTTTTCCAAAGGGTTTAGCACAGAGAGCAAGGATATACTGACAGCTGGTAAACTGGAGGTCAGGTTTTTTGGGTGGGTGATGGTGCGAGGTCACTGAAGGATGTTGCTGTGTGCTAGGCATGCCTGCCTCTTCTCCCTGTGGTCTGCAGCGTAATGCTTAATAGGGCAAAGTCAGGCAAAGACCGCAAGCAATTTGAAATGTTCTGTGCCTCAGAATTTTAATGAAGTCATGCAGGAAAAAGTTCTACAGACTGGACACTCACAATATGTGACATCTGACCATCGTTCTGAGAGAGTTGATGGACGAGAGGGTATTATGTCATCTTTCTCTAGGTCGCTTGTTTGAGCTCAGCCCACAGCTATAGTGACCAAATGTCACTGTAGTTTTGATGCTCTGCATGAAATGAGTCTTAAGTTTCTGTCCATTGGTTCTTTGGAAGCAGAGCTCATTGCCCCAGCGCTGCTGCCCAAGGCAGGAGTCTTCACACCACCCCAGCCTGAGACACCAGTGAAATACTGACTTTTGGGAGACTCTCCCTCTAAAAGCTGTGCCCTCAAAACACGAGGGTATAAGATGCAACCTGATTGCCCATGCAAGAGTGGTTCCTTCACTAGTGCTAAATAGCTTATATTCTGAGAAAAGTACAGCAGCAGGCAAACAGCTAGTATTTGCTCTAGTTCTATCACCTGGAAAATCTCAGCTTCACTTTTTTCTGTACAGAATAGGGCAGATGTGACATAACGTGTTTCTGTTCCTATAAACAGGCTTATATCTGCAAAATTTGGTTGTTTCCTTTGGTCTTGAAAAGAACAGCTTGTGTCCTTAGCAAGCAGGGAAAATAGTCTGGCATATCTGTGAAAAATAGTATTACCAATATTCAAAGAACTCACATGCTTAATTAGTATTAAATATACAAATCCACACAGAAAAAAAGAAGATTTTTGAAAACTAACTAGGCAATCTTGACTCAAACATTAAGAACATTTTAATTTTACTAAGATTAAGTGCACACAGCCACACCACCTTTATATAGTCCATCTCCTTGCTTCATTTTTTGTAGTTTCACAGCTGATACCTACCAGTCACTGACAGTCACTTTCCTGCAGGGTAAAAACCACCAACCCTGAGAGTTATCTAATTTTTGGATTGGGAGTACTGTGCACTTGCTCCAGACACGCTGACTCACTTGACAGCTCAAAAAAATACCAACCCAAAACCAGAAAAGCCCTCTAGCACCTTTTTGTGAGGACATCTGCTAGGCTGATAAAAATTAGCCTTCATTGCATTTATTTATTCACTTGCCAATACTATAGAGCGCTCTTTATACTGTTCTTCAGAGCATGGTCTGCTCTGTTGTTCTGTAGGATGGAGTTAGCCATCCACCCAGGCTGAAATCAGCCTGGTGGGCAGAATTCCAGAAATGTATGGTGTGTAATTCAGGGGTTGCATGGGATTTCAGTACTTTCCAATTATTGGTGCTTAGGTTGATAAGGAGTTGAGGGATAGATGGGGTTCAAGAAACGGTGGTCCAAGAAGTGGGAGCCAGGAGGGGAGAAGTCGCAAGAAATCCGTAAGCAGGTAATCAGGACGACTCTCTGGAAAACAAAGGTTTATGGTCCATATGCATTTTGCAATACAGCATCACAAGGTAAAAATGCATAGCATTGTTAGGTTTATTATAATCCCAGAACAAAACTCTCTTACTGGGTCATGCCACAACTTTTCTGGCACAGTAATATAGCTGAGTGTGATGGATGCAGACTTCCACTGCTTCATTCGGCCCATATCCTAGTGGGTTTGGACATCCTCTTGGATCGTGTGGTGTTCATAGAATCATAGAATGGTTTGGGTTGGAAGGGACCACAAGGATCATCTAGTTCCAAACCCCCTGCCATGGGCAGGGACACCCCCCACCAGACCAGGTTGCCCAAAGCCCCATCCAACCTGGCCTTGAAAACTTCCAGGGATGGGGCCTCCACAACTTCTCTGGGCAACCTGTTCGAGTGTCTCACCACCCTGACAGTAAAGAATTTCTTCCTAATGTCCAGTCTAAATCCCCCCTCTTTTAGTTTAAACCCATTACCCTTTGTCCTGTCACTAGACTCCCTGATAAACAGCCCCTCGCCAGCTTTTCTGTAGGTCCCCTTTAGGTATTGGAAGGCTGTGATTAGGTCTCCCCCGAGCCTTCTCTTCTCTAGGCTGAACAACCCCAATTGGATCAATTCCAGTTCAATTGGATCCCATCCCACAGAGGAAGACAAGAAGCTGCGTCTAGGAAGCTTCTGAGGAAGGTGTCTGCTTGCTGGACCTTCATGCACTACTGGTGCAATATTAGTCCCAGCACACTTCCCTTTGCACAGGCTGAATCAAATACCATGGCTCGTGCCCATTGGGCTGAACTGGATTCTGTTCCTGCCATCTCTGAGAGCTGATGGTGCCGTTTGTGTCATCTCAGATGTTATAGGACATGAGCTGGGTGCTGAGGTGCACAGGCAGGATACGAACACTTCAGGGCACACACCTTAGTAGGACTTCAGACACGGGAGCTTGCCATAAAAGCTCAGGTCCTTACTGATTTTTGGTGCTTGGGTGCAGGTTTTGTTGTTCAGCTCAGCTTTTGCATTTCAGTGTCTTTGTTACCTGTCCAAAGCTACTTGACTCCTTGTTGGTGTGGAGTAACCTACTCCAGTCCTGCATCAGGTTGTTCCTTTTCTTATAAAGAAAAAAGCGTGTTATATAGCCTATAACACCTTGAACCCAAGAGCTGCCTGTGCTTATTTCACTGTTGCTACATACTGTTTGAGCTTCAGGAAAGTCTAGCTGGCCCATCTCAACCATTTTTCCTTTGTTTTCTTGCAGGCTCTGATACTTCACCAGCTCGGGCGCTATAGCTTGGCAGAGAAGATTCTCAGAGATGCTGTCCAGGTGAATTCCACAGCCCATGAGGTCTGGAATGGCCTGGGAGAGGTGCTGCAAGCTCAAGGCAATGATGATGCCGCGACCGAATGCTTCCTGACGGCCCTGGAGCTTGAAGCTAGCAGTCCCGTGGTCCCTTTTACCATCATTCCCAGAGTCCTTTGAGAGGGCGTCTTGATCAACCAACTTTGGTCTGACTTTTGGGTGAGGAAACCCGGTGTATCAGGCTGCCTGGTAACTGGTTAGTTTGATAAACTTTAGAGCTACAGGTAACAAACTCGTCTTTTGCGAGAAAGTGGCCAAAACAGTGACGTGATGCAATATATTAATGTTAGACTGAGAGAACAAAATGGCTAGCCAGAACCAAATCACTCGTATCGCCTACACTTTTGCCCTGGTAGTTTTAAAACATCATTATATTGTTCATGGATGATGTGCCATATTTTATTAGTGATACTTGAGTGTTACTTAAAACTATAATGGAATCAACTACCAAATGTAGAGTAAGTTAAAATTCAGTGGCAGAGCAGACTATTTTTAACAAGGCTGTTAATAAAACTGTTCTCTTCCTGCCTCTCAACCTCTTTTGGCCCGAAGTCAAAATGTGAATTTTCTGTTTCCATCTCTATTTTAGTCCAGGCCAGAAAATCAGTTGAGTTCTTGTTTTTAGTTGTTGATAACTGTGATGTGTGGCTAACTGTTATCTCTATTTAGAGCAAAGGCTGAGTACAAGAATATTTATATTTTACCAATGTATGCCTGTTACAAAAAAAGATTAGTTATTTAAGTTTAACTTTTTTATGTGAATTCAGAGTTTATTTATCAATGATAATATGTAAAAAGAAGCCTCAAATGGAATATTTACCGACATTCCTTATACACGACCCACACTTGGCTAAATGGGAAGATTATGTTAATAATAAAATGATTTTTAAATGGAACCTTTCCTGTGTCCTGGTTAAGAACCCAGGGGGAAATAGATGGCTTGCAAACACATTTTTTCGATGCAGGGCCTGCAGCTTGCTGGCCTCATAGATGAACAACACCAAAATTAAATGCCCTGAGGCCAGTGTAGAGAAACGAAGCTGCTATCCTCTTTGCCAATAGTATTGTTATCTTGGATTTCAGGTTTCCTTAAATCTTCACTTCTCCTTTTTTATTCCTTCCACTCTGGATGAAGCAAGATTTCCCTGCCTCTGCATAATGCATGGCCATTCACGTATACCTTGGTAGTGCGTGGGAGCAGCACGTTAAATATTTACACACTATTCTTCTGTTTTCGTTACCTGCCTGCGTGGTTCTTTCTCAACATCTCCTGCACTTGCGTCGCTTGAAGGGAAAGCTGGCTGGTAACCTATTACTGCTGTATCACTAGTAATAGGGGCAAATGTTTAGTAGACAAATAGTTGCCAGAGTTTCTCTGGGATGCGTGGAGAGGAGTCATTCGTTGCAATGGATATTCAGGGTGTGTGAGCTGGTGTGGTCTGGTGTCTGCTCATTTGCAACTTTGGGCTCGTACGGAGCCTGGAAGAATTCCAGGTTCCCTGTTTGACAGGGTGCTCCTTGGCATTTGCCTGTTTTGTCGCAAGAAGCGGTTTTAAAGTGCTCAGTGCGAGGCAGCAGATGATTCAGAAAAATAGCAGCGAATGTTTTTCTGTCGCTCACCAGAGAGCTTACTCACCTCAAATGCATGGAGGATCCGCGCTGCGACACAGGCTCTGCGCGCTCCAGTGAGAGTCTCCAAATGGCAGAAGACTTAAACTTGGGGGAGCTTTTTTTGGCTCCCTTTTTTCCCCCTGGCATTTCATGTGCCTTTTAGGCTGCGGCTACTTTGAAATTGTATCTGCTTAGTGCTTAGACCATATGTTCTCTGTAAAATGGACCAAAAGGCTGGAATAGGTTGTGTTTTCAAATCTATTTAAAAGCCAGTAGAAATTGTGTCATCTTGCTCACTGCAAAAACATCAAAGTTTTCCTTCCCCTTTAAAGTGCCTGTTTTGCATGTGTTCTTCCTACTGTCCTTGCCTTTTTTTTTCTCTCTTATGTTTGCCAACTGTCCTCTCTTTTCTAGTCCCAGCTCATAATACATGCTGTCTTTTAGCACCCACTGTATGTTACCTGGTGTACCAAAAGATGCTCCAAAACCTTCATTTATTTAATTCGGTTCTTCCTGAGCCTTTCCGCTATCACAGTTCGGTTACTTAAATTTGTAATACCTTTCGCAGACACGATCCTTCACAATAGTTAGTCACCTTTTACTATATTATCAAAGCTTTTCTAACGAGGCAGCTTGTACCTAGAGCTGAGACTGATGGTCTTTCTCAAGAGAGCTTTGGACAGAAGTGGAGAACAGGAGAATTCTGTAATAGCAGAATTTATCTTTGATCGTTCTTGTTTAATTTCAAGTCCTGGCCTCTTCTGATAAACTCCCGAAGCGGAAAGGTTAGCAGTCTAATTGTGTCGTATCTTTTTAGTGGAGAAGTTGTCAGGACTGTTGTGTGTATCAGGTGAAACTAAATATGTTTCATTTTTTTTACACTGGAATCAGTTTCACTGTAAATCCACAAGCTTCTGCCTCCTGGGAATAGCCTCAGCTTCCTATTTTTAAAAACGGATTATCACTGTAAGACTGTGCATTCAGGAATTTCCAGGCAGAAGTGGAAATCCTTGCAGCCCATGAATTAAACAGCAACACTTGTTTAAACATAGTTTTCAACTTACGAAAAAAAAGTTACTAGGTTTTACAGCTGTAATTTTTTTTTAAATTGAGTAAGAAGGCCAAGAGTACTTTTCCATCTATTTTAGTTGATAAACAGAAACATCTGCCTTTTGCAATTGGCTCTCAGACTGCTGTGGGATCTCGGTCACAGGAATGAAGCAAGCAATGCCAGGGTGCACGGCCAGTCCCAGGGAAGTATTCCCCTCGGTGCCAGTGGTCAGTGTCATCTGCGCAAGGGTTGCTCCTGGACTTTGTGGCTGAGCAAATCTCTGTGTGGACACAGATCGATGTGTGCTCCTGCTCCTCTGACCTCCGTCAGAAATAATAGCGGTTCAGATGGATGAGGAAATAAATCAGGGGCTGACTCAGCTGAAAACCAAGCCAACCTCTTGCTCGTTTGCCCCAGGGTTTTACTAAGCTTTGGGTAGAAGCCTACTAGAGCCTTCAGGTAGTTCTTTCACCTTATCTACTGCACAAGTGGTAACACCACCATGCAGAGGAGAAGGCAGGACTTCGGCTCCGCACAGCAGCCCGTACGCACCCATTTAAAATGGTTATTAACTCACATTGTCAGGCACTCTTACCTGCGTCTCTATATAGACAAGTTGCACAAGCTTGAGATCTCCAGCCTTTCAACAGGGACCAAATACACTTTTCTCATCTGTAAGACTAGAGTAGCAGGTCTCGGAGGAGACTTCCCTTACTCTACAGTGCGCTTGTGCTACTCAAAATGATTAACGTTTGGCGTGTTAAGCACGTGCTAAGCACAGTCTCTGTTGCACATGATAAAAGGTCTGACTCCGAAGTGCTTACAATAAGAGAACTTACTATTCAAGCAGTTGGTTTAAGTTCATCTCTAATTTTGGTGCAGATAACCATTTTTGCTTCATGAAATTTTTTCTTTTTTCTTTCATGATTGATAGAGAATCACAGGAACAAGAGAACCGATCCAAGCAGAACTAATCCAGCTGTATCTTTGAAAACTTTTGTCATTAATTATATTCATTTTAAACACCAAAGGCTATTTTTAAAAATGCTATAATTTTCCTTGAAAATCTTTTTTTACCTTAGTAGACTGTTCTACTCTGTAATGCCTGGGTATATCACAGTTCCCGATTTACCTCGCTAATTCTTTGTTTGTTCAGTTGTCAGGTAAAATGACATTTTTCTTAACCGTCAGTCTGGCAATCATCCTCTCTCTCCTCTAGCATCGAGTTAAAAACCTTGCATGCTAAAATATGCTTTCAGCAAGTGCACTTCTCCAGCATTTCATCTCTTTAATCTCATCACCTCCAAACTACCTTCTCTGATCCCGCCAGCGGGCTATGCTGGAATGTGTGGCACTTCCATATGCATCTATATTATCACCAAAAAACTAGCTGGTAAGAATCCTCCTCCTAGACAACAGGGAAGACGGTGAATGTTCAGCTTTTGGCCTCTGTGATTGTTGTCACTGATTATGTGAAACTTGATGGGAGTCTCTCAGACTTGCAAAGCCAGCAAGTGGGCGTGGGGAGAGGGGACAGTGAAGTGAAGCCTCAAGACAATATGTAAGAAACTCAACCCCAAGCTTTTGGGGAAGAAGAGTGTATGTGGAGTGGGTGCTGGTCAGACTTCCTTCTTCCCTGTTTCAGGGATGCACGGTCCCGATATGCTGGTTTGCCACCATCTTGGTTACCTGGCCTTTCTCAGAATACAAGGGCTGACAGATGTGATCTTTTGGAGGCAGTCGGTAAGGCACAGCAGGAGCACACAGCAAAGCTCCCACAAGTAGGAGGGAGAGTGCTTTGGCCTTTCTAAGTATGTCTTCACTTAGAAAACTTATTTGGAGGAACCAAGTGTGAAAACCTGTTTTTTGGACACTAAAAGGTCACAGAAATGTCCCATTGTTGTACTGAATTCTTTCCATTTGCATCCTTACCTGAGTCGGGCATCTCTGTAGGACAGATTGCCCTTGTCTGCTTCATCCGAGTATAAATCTCTACAGTCTGCTCCTCCTGTCTGCACTGGAGTAGTGTGACTAGCTCTTGGCTCCCTCTCTGCCTCTAAAATTGCCTCCCCAAGAAAGTGACTCTCTCCAGGATGAAATTACCAAAGGTGCCCTGTCTATCTGGCTTGGAAAAAATAATCAGTAGGCATAAGACATAATAAGGTAGTGATAATATCTGTTGGTTATTACCACGGTGGCATGGCTTAAAAGTGATGTGGGGTCACTGCTTTTCTGTTTGTTTCTGTAGCTGAACCTCCCCCTCTGCGAGGACAGTGAAACTGGGGCTCCCTCCGGGTGGTACGGCTGAGGAACAGACATCCGAGCAGCACAGGCTTGCCACCAAAGAGAAAAATGGACTCGCTTACAAATTTTTTAAGTGTAATTTTTGTCTATGCACATGCGTGCCTGTGCTCACGGGTTACAGGTGTGTTTTACACTTAGACCAGAAAGTTTGGAGAGGACTTGAAGTTCCTCTGTGAGTTCACTCCAGCTTCTGTAAAGCTGTCTCCTCTATTAACAGGCTTTGCTTTGATAGAAAGTTGGCGGTGCCAGAAAAGGAAATTCTGACCCCAATTTTCACTTCCAACGCATGTCAGATGTGTATCAAATAATGAGCCTGAGACGTTATTATTAGTGCAGGTTTTCCCAGGATTGTTGTTTTCCAAACACCACCAGCTACTAATGTAGGACTGGAGGGGGCAACAGAGGCCATAAAACATAACAAGTTGCTTCCCTTTTCACTGCCTTGCAAAAGTAGCTCTTTATCTGGAGTAAAACGGCAACCATCTGACTGGACAATTTTATTTTTTTTAAGGGTCCCTTACAGAAGCTAGCTAGCTAGCTTCATGTCTGTCTTTCTGTCTGTCTTTCCTTCCTCATTTAGGGCAACAAACTCTTGGGTGGTGGAATGGGAACTCTGCAACCTGCGGGGCAGGCCCCATGACTGAAGCACCCAGTGACTGCCTTCACTGACACAGGACCTACGCACTCTTGAACTAAAATCACTTTTTCCCACGTGTGCCTCAGGAATAAGTCCCGCTTCCTTGATGATCCCATTGCCCTGCTTCTGTGGTACCTCCCCACGCTGGTGGCCAGCCTGCAGGAAGCCAGGTTTCTGGGGCCGGTGCTCCTGCCCACCGCCCCTGCCTCCCCGGGCAGGAATTGCACGGGGTGGCAGCGCCGCATGAAGCAGTAAATCGCAACATACCTGTATGCAAACAATTGCTTTATGATGTGCGCTGAGTCAGCCAGCATTGGCATCTGAGAGATGAAAAATGAAAAAGGGAGTAGGCACAAGCTCCTCTGGCTTAGGAAAAGATCCAGAGAGAGCCCACCAGCAGATGCAAACAAACCTCTGTACAGTTCCCATCGTTTACTGTCAGAGGACTCTGGCATGTTCTTTATCGTCTGTTTTAGGTTAGTGGCTTCACCCAAAGGATCATGTACTGCAAGGCTGAGCTTCAGCAACAGGGAGGGTTGACCAAAACGTGTCTTGGATGCCAGGTTATGGTGCAACTTCGTCGTATGCCTGACCCAAACCAACGGCAGCTGCTGTTGAACAGAAGATGTTCGACAAGCATCCCTGCATTTGCTTTGCTCCTGTTGCGTTACGTCTGGTGAATGTGAGGCTACAGGGGATTCAGACCAGCTCACCATGCTCATGGCCTTTAGGGTTGTTTTTTTCAAACCGTGGAAGTGGGGAGGTGATGTGAGCCCCTTTCAGCAGTAGCCGGCAATTAGGTAGGTTGGGTTATGCCTATTGACAACCTGCGCTTTTGGTTCCCTCACTGTTTTCTTCAAAACAAAGGCTGAAGCAGGGTGGCAGAGCACAAGTTAGTTGGGCCGGCAGTTCCCAGGCAGGCCTCACCCACACGTACGTACTCGTGAGGTAGTTTTCCCATCCTGGCTGCAAAGCACCACACACAGGAAAGAGCACGCTGGGTTTCTATTCCCAGCTGAGACAGCTATGCTGTGAATAGCAGCCTGAGCAATTACGCTACTGATGTCTCTTGTTATGTTCTGGTTTGAAAAACAGAGACTGGGTGATAATAGAGATGCTCAGGAAAATTAAAGTGCATTCATTACAACTGCGATGCTGGTAATTTGTAAGATGAAAATACACTATATGCTTATGTGGATGTTCTTGTTTGGAAATACTGTGGACTTGTCTCACTGTAGCTTACAAATACACTGCAAGAATTTGTAAGTTAGTGTCTAACAGCAGCCTAGCCCCATAGCACCCAGCTGCCTTAGAAGTGCTGGAGGAAAGGAGGCGCAGATCATATGGGTCACACCGAGAGAACTCAAAACAACGCTCATGGCCAACATACCTCAGCGTGTATCAGCCTCACCCTGTGATTCTTATCTCGGACCTTGATTCGCTGTCTGTAGAGAATTTGAACAGGAAGTGATGCTATTGCACAACTATTTCCTCTCCTGGCCCCAAAGTGGACTTAATTTGTGATTCTTGGCCATTATCACCACCCAACATTCAGTGCTGCATATCATGGGTTGCAGTTTTTTAATCGTTCTCTCATTGTAGGCCCAAATTAGGCCAATAGTAACATAGAGCTGTGGCATGTGATGGACGGACTGCTCCAGCAGTCTGGCCGTGCTCGTGAGATAGCCCTGTCAGCATCCAGCCTTCGCAGATGTTTCTGACAGGGTTTTCTCTGGGTGCGATATACTGCGGTATTCAGGATGCAGTCTTAGCTACGTTTAGGGAGCAAGGCCACCCGTGGATCTTACTCTTGTTTGAAAGAGAAGGGACCTGTGCCAAGCCTTGCCTACACCAGGGGCGTTCTGCAGGTGATAATCCTGGTGCACAACAAGCCCGTGCTGTTGTAACACCCAGAGATCCAACAGCAAGGAGATGGCCCTGTGGTGTGGCTGTACGAACACGTGGCACATCACTCTATCTGGGAAGTGAAGGACCCAAATGTGCTTACCCACCCAGCAGTTAAGTGCCTAAGAGGCTTGAGTCAAAGATGAGAAAATAATACATTTTCAGAAGTATTCAGTGTCAGCTCAGGGCCATGCCCACTAATTTAGTGGGGACAGTCCTAAGACAGCTAACAAGTGCTCCGGAGGGCTGGCACGTGTTCCAGGAAAGCTGAACTTTCCACCATCTTGGAGGAAGTGCACGCTAGCCTTTCAGTATGCGGTTCAAAAGCAGATGTAGATTCTGCCTCCTTTTTATTCTACTCCCCACTACGCATATATCGATTCTCTGCTCATGTTCTGATGCTCCAGCATCCTTTCTGTGCAAAGGGCAACGTGGATCAGTGACAAGCGCTGCCTCCATCCTGCTCTCTGTCCTCGATTTCCCGTTTCGCTGGGAGATGCCGAACAATACGCTCCAGCGGCTTTTGTGTCCTGATTCCTCGAAGAAAGCATCCTCCAGAGAGCAGCTCACTCGGCCTGAGACGCTCAGGCACAGCGGCAGCTGCAGCCTACATGAAGTGGGGGGAGGTATAAATAGCTTGCAAGAAGAGAGGCAGGAAAAATTACATGGTATGGTGCTACGGCCAGAGCTGCAGCATTCAGGTTCAGCTTGGTTCTGCAATGAGATTTGTTTTAGCCAGCATCAGAGTTATATTGGGTGGTCCTAAAATTGCCAGCTTTCTTCATTTGGTAAAATTCAGGTTTTCTGAATATTCTGCAGAAATTTAGTGTGGTATCAGTGACTGTGAGTTTTAGCGCTTTATCTTAGACACTGACTTACAAAAAAGAAAAAAGCAAATGTATTCCACAAGTCAGGGACTCTGCGCTCGCCAAGTTTCACTCTCCAGGCTGCTGGCGAGGACCTTATTCTGTGCGCCGCCTGGCCTGTGTGAGCCCTGTCTTCCTCCTGGCAGGACAGCCAGCTGCAAAAGGGGAGTGCTTTCTCCTTAGTTCCCTTCCTTACCCTGCGGATGGACTGCCTTCCTCCGTGCCGTGGGTCCATATGCTGCCAGCCCAGACTAGACAAGACCTGAACGCTCCTCTTGCCTGGGCAGAGGCTGTGACTTCTGGGCTGTTGTAGCCAGGCTAGAGGCTCCAGCCATGCCCGTGTGCTCTTACTGCAGTGCTGCTGTCCCGTGTCAGGCATGGTCTGGGCGCAGTTGCACACCAAGCCCGAGGGGACTGCAGCAAAGCAGTGCTGAAACTTTAGGGGTAGGAAGCAGATGTCTAATGGGCCCAACCTGAGCACCTCCAGCTATATGCGGTGCTCAATTTATATGCCACGCAAACTTTGCAGCTGACCAGGAGATGCTTGGGGATTCTTAGTGGTTTGAGCTTGCTGACCCCTGGCAGTACAAGTTGCTCTCCAGAGTGATCACCTACATTCGATCATCATTCCTGGTGCCTTCAGCTGGGTGTCACCACTGGTGCCTGTGTTAATGCCAGATTACTGCCCAGGGAAGATGAGGATTTGTTAATTAAACTCTAAACCTTGGGTGGGGAGTGGAAATGGCACTGAGGTTCGCAGTCTGCCTGGAGCAAATCCACAGGCTGGCAGACTTGAGAGGTTTCACAGGTTAATGCTGGGTACAGCCAATGGTAATCCTCATCCATGGCCCCAGCGTGGAAATGGCAGCAAACGCTCGGCTGGGGCCTCACTTGTGCCGCCAAAGGGAGGAACCAGTCAATCCGAGGCACCTCGCTCAGCACCGCCAGCTCCCGGCACCAGAGGCAGAGGCAGACAAGCTGCTGGAGCATTGCAGCCACAGCTGGTGACGACTTGTGACTGTCACCGCTCTGTGTAGATCACCGTGTCAGAGAGACGAAAACTCATGCTGAGGCCACCCCTTAGCAACAAAGCTCTTACCGTCCGCTTGCTGGTGCAACGGCTGAAGATTGGACACCTTCTCTACTACCAGAGCTGCAAAGTGGTGCATAGCAAAGCTGTCCCACATAGTGAACCTGCAGTGAGCTGCTGCCCCGGGAATACTGCTTAACGTGAGCTGGCCCTGCTGCTGCGAAAGACTTTTCTGGGGGTCACTCTGTACATACGCTTATCCTTAAATGATGTGCTACCAGACACATCTAGGTCCTTCTTGGTTGGCACGGGTTGGCTGCTGGCTGACCCCTGCCGTGGAAAAGCAAGCCTGGTAATCTTGAGAAGCACAATAACTAGTCTGCGTCTTAAAGAAACCAGTGTGACACAGTGAAGCCCTTCAACCTCCTAGACTTGAGGAAGAAAATACCCGTGGATGAATGTAACCTCAGGCAGGAATAAACAGCTGAGCTTCTGCCTGGGTCTTAGCTGAAAGCCCAGCAACACCAGCGCACTGGGTGAAGGCCATGTTGTGGTGGTTCCGGTAACTGTCTTCTGATAGTTTCTGACGTGCTCAAGTCTAGAGCATCCCGAAAGAGCAACACCACAATGATGCCAGTTATTCTCCTCCAGCAACATCGAGAAAGTCTTCACCCATGAGGTACCACCAGCATCTAGACTTACATGTTGACTACATGCTCCAGGTTCCTTATCATTGTTTACTCCAACACTACAGGCCTCCAGCACTCGGTAAAGTCGAAATTACAAGCCAGGAAGTGTATGTAAATAAAAAAATCACGAATAATGCTACATCAACTGTATCAACTCTTTTTTGCATATGCACAAACTCCTGTTTCACTGCTATTAGCAGAGTGCTCAGGCCCTTACGTGCCAGGTATTTACTGTTTTCTCAGCTCTAACTAGAAGCTTTATAAGATAAGATAAGATGGAAGACACTAACAACCACCTTTGATCACCTTTGACCACCCCTGTACATCCATAGACAACTACCCAAGGGAGCTAATGCACAGCAACCAGGCTAACTTCTCCGTGTGCTCACTGCAGCGTGCTGGCCATGGGAAGAGCCTTCCTGGCAAGAAGTGCAGTAAGCCACCTTCTAGAAGAAAAGCTTAAATTTCATTAGCCTTGTAGGGTGCAAGTGTGCTGCACCTGATGGACTGTAAATTCAGCATCTAGCTTGCTAGTGAAAAGTCTCCCAGAGCAGAGATCAGAGAGTAATCAACCCTTCTAATAAATGGGGGAGATTCAACAAGCCTGCAAGGAAGCTCCCCGACTCGCAGAGCGTGCCGAGGTGCGTTACCAATATCTGCCCAGCATTTCACGCAGTCCCTGCTGAGTGGCAGACGCTTGCTGCGATGGCTGACATTCAAGGAGGCCCTGAATATGTATGTTGCCCTCTCTGCTGACAGCCGAGCCTCTGATGCAGTGAAATGCAGAACATCTGCCAAAGGAGCAAGCCTTCCTGAATAGATTAGCATCCACCTGGGATGTGAGCTTGGACCCCTCGACAGGCTGAGACCAGCTGAGAGACCAGAAGGGGACACGGGGGCATCCATGCCTCACTTCCCAAGTCTGCAGAAGGCTGGTGAAGGTCAAAACCATATTGCACACAGGAAGCGTGCAGGGGAGTCCCACAGGCCTTGCCCCTGTTTGGGTCCTTTGAGGTGGTCTGGGACTTGTTCCTGGCAATTCCTGGCTGGCACAGGGAGTAAAAGACCCCCCAAAACTGAAGGAAGGGAAGGGAGGAAGGAAGGAAAGAGAGAAGGAAAGAAGGAAAGAAAGGAAGGAGGGAAGGAAGAAAGAAAGAAAGAAAGGAAAAAAGAAAGAAAGGAAAGCTGTGTAGTGATTTCCTTCAACCTAGGCTGGAAAATGTTAATTCCTCCTGCGCTCATGGAAAGCCCACAGGTATTAGCAGGCACACTGCTGGGAGCACAACCCAGCCTCTCCACATGCTGTCACTTGCTGATGCAACACTCCTCTGCATCACTGGAGGACAGGAATAACAGAGAAACTCCCCCACATCCAAGATCTGCACCGAGGAGCTGAGCCCTTGGCCCCACAGGTGATCGCAGAAGCCCTGCTGCACAGACCTACGGCATTTCCAGAGGGTGCAGGCAGGATCAGCAGAGACATACCTGCCCCTTTTCCAGCCTCTCCTCCCTTGAATTCAGAAATCATGCTGAAAGAGACCTTGGGATATCACATCCCTTTTGTCCATTGTGGGGCAGCACTGCCTTCTCCTTGCTGACGGGATGCAGTGGGGTCCTCCAAGCAACAGGTTCCACAGACCTTCCAAGGAAACAGGCTGTTCCCGGAGGTTTGCATCTTTCTTTGCGGAATTTGTTGACCAGGCTACGGCTCTGGTTGCAGCCCTGGCTGGGTGGCTGCCTTTGTTGGCTTGGTGGGAACACTCATTACCAGGGAGAGGAGGAAACTCACTGAATTTTAATCACATTTTGGCTGCCAGTGCCAAGGCCAGGAAAACACTTGTTTACATGATTAGACACAAGATGTGGTACATACACACAGTCTCATCAGCAATTAGTGCCTGAGCATGGCAGACAATAACCTCCTGGCTGAATACAACACAAATCCCTTAGCTATGACCTTCTGGAGTGGCTTTACGTCCAGGACCCTGATGTTCCCAGAGCTTGCACAAGGGAATGGCACCTCAGCCAGATTCCTGGTTTTACCAGGAAAAAGAAAATATACTGAGGAGCTAAGAACCCCTTAGCTGTAAATGCAGCTAGAAGAACGAGGGAGCCTATGTGCATAGCTGCCTTTCGTAAGGTGCGGTTTTGGCTCTCCATCAGGAGCAACTCAGTGGGAGTCAGTGAGCTGCAGCCGTTCAGAGGAAAACAAAATCGAGTTCTTCATGTCTGCAGTAAGGCACAGAGGAGAGACTCGAGACAGCCACAGGCTGGGGTTAAAGCACTGCTCCCCTCCCAGGGGGCTGGACCTTAATCAGAGGTGGGAGCTCAGTGAAAGCCTCAGGACCACTCTTTGCAGAGCTCAGCCTGCAGCTAGCCGGCGGGTCAGGCCAGGGAACGGAGCGGCACTTAACGGGGTTCGGAAGGGAGCTGGTCTGAGGCAATGTTTTCACCTGGCCTGCCTGTGACATGGGCAAACCCCCAGCGACAAGGCTCCGTCTGCCAGATCCCCACCAGATCTGTAGGGTGCAACCTCACTCTTCGGGAGGGTTTGGAAAGGCAAAGAACCTTTACAGCCGCAGCCCAATTCATCAATTTCTGAGCAGTTACACACCCTGTGACCCCAGCCACAGAACCACGTGTGTGTTGGGTCTCTGTCCATCTCTCTCCCTCTTTCTGTGTGTCTCTCTTTAGCATTAGGGAGGCGAGTGCTTCAGCTTTTACTTGAAAAATCTTTAATGCAACCATCCAAACCCATCCTCCCTTAACGACGCTGCCTATTTAGGCATCTTTTGCAGGTCATCATCTGTCACAAGAAATGCAGCACATTTGATTTTTTTATACTGGTATCACCCTCTGCTTCTTCCAAAATAAGTTCCATGCATCTCCAGATCACTTGCAGATGAGCTAAAAATAGGGAAAGCCAACCTCTGAATTTAGTTTTTTGCTTTTCATTTTTTTCTTGGATGTGCTCCCTGTGTTGAGCAGTTGCACTTCCTGCTGGGTCAGGCACTAGACAATAGTTTTCCAAGGGCCTGGAAATGAGAGAAACCCATAAAACGATTCCACATCCAGCAGCACAGAGCTGCTGGCACGCACTGAAAGGTCTGCCCTGGAAGTAGCCTGGGTTGTCTCTCTCATGTCTGCCTTCTTTATACCGATATTTCTCTTCCAAAAATCTTCCCAACCTGTCTGCTTCTATCTGCTCCTGCTCCTTACTGAGCCTCCCCGGTTTTCTCAGGCTGCGCATCCCTCAGTGTCTTGCTCCCACTCACTGCTGAGATTAATGCTGTGTAATATTCCAGAGCTATCACATTCTGCTACTTGGAGCTCATCTCGTTCTTTCTCAAAATCGAATTTAAATTAAAAAGCCACACAGCTGAAAGCCTGTATATCTAAGTGGATACACAGATCTAGGAGCAAGTAGCAGTTGGGGCGGGTTAATGAGGGGGAGGCTACCTCAGGCAAAATGGGCAGTCTTTTTGAGGTGAAAACGATTCTCCACTTCATTTAGCTGTACACATGCAACATGTATGAGCCAACACTCCCCAGCATGCAGTGAAAAGCCTACCTAATTTGGTGCTTTGGATTGCCTCCCACACGTTTCCTGACCCGGTCAGCAACGAGGCGGGGACTGCACCAGCCCAGAGTCTGAGGGATGTTAGGAGGTGGAGTGAAGGACCTGCCCCGCTTCGTGGACATGCTGTTGGTGATGGGGGATTGGCTCGGGGCAAGTCTGGCTGCAGGACGGTGGTGCTGTGATTCACCCTCTAAGGCTGGGAGCCAGGTAGGAAACAGCCAGGAAATCAAATTCTCGCACTTCTCAGGACACAGGCAGGAGGTGGGTGGGAAACCGGGCAAATCTCACAAGTGAGTAATTGCAGAGTCAACTGCAGAGTCTCTTGGCCCGTCTGTCTCCAGCACCTGCCAGACCATGTCGGAAGATGAGCACCCTGCTCCTGTCTGTTCCCAAAGGGGTTGGATCTGCCCTTCCCATGCCCCACAAATGGACTGGAGGATTCGCCTCCCTCTGCCCAACCCAAAGGCCAGCTCCGGAGCACAGCAGCGGACTTCACCGTGCATGCGTAGAGGAGGCACTTGCTACCCACACTTGCACTTCCCTTTGAAACAGATGTTGCTCTTTCACCTTTCAATGGAATAAATGCCATGAAGCGCTGCAGTGGTAGTTAAAAATGTACTTGCATGCTACGTCATGGACGAGTGGGCTAATAAGGTAATGATGACTAACTCCGGTGTTTCAAACCGGGAGAACTGAGTTCCCTGGAAGAGCAAATGAATGTTGTTACTGACAACTCCTGCAGCAGCCCAGCCGAGTATATGGCAGGCTCCTGACCCACACAGTGAAATGCCAATTTATGTGGTACAGAATGATTTTTTTTCCTCCTAGGAAGGCCGGTCTCTGTGGGCTGGAGCTGATGAAATCTGCTCTGCTTCATACCTTTTGTGAGCAGTATTTGGCTGGACAAAGCCAGCCAAGTATTCTGTGCCTTTCTGAAGAATAAACCACCTTATTCCTGCATGTATTGAACTCAGCTGCCAGCCATTTTCAGTTCGTTGCAATAAACTAAGAGCTTCTAAACTCTGGCTGTCATTAAGAGTCCAACAGCAACGAGGTCAAAAAGGAGAGAAGCATTCTGCACTTTGAAGAGAGCTGGGGTATTTGCCAAGATCGAGCACAATTTTTTCTCTCTAGCCAGTCAAGGGACACAGAAGCTTTTCCAGACGTTGTTGTCCAATTCAGAGTAGTTTGTCCAAAAGCAGTATTCTGGAGGAATCCACTCTGGGCTGAATTTGGGGTTTATTTTTAGTCAAGTGGTCTGTCCTTCATTGCATGGAGGAAAATACCATACAACCTATGTTCAGGCATCCACAAAAATACTGCTTTGAGACATACTGCAGTAAGGGCAATTCCCACCACTGATTCTCCTTCATGTTGGAGTCCAGCCATGGTGCCTTATCACTGATCTGTATGGTGTCAGAGCCATTCTAGGGTATGGAAACATTGCTGTCCTGTCAGTGGGGCTCAGGTGCCCAGCCTGACCTTCTCCCTGGCTTCAGGCTTCTCTGCAGAAACGCTTCCTTCTCATTACAGCGAGTAGTTTTACAGCAAGACCCCACCACCTATTACACATTGCAGTCACCTCTGCTGCATGCCTGTGATTAACTGCTCCATAGTGGTGAAAATAAAGAGTGAGCTCATAGAGAAAATAGGAGGAAAACAGAAATACTACTCTGTTTTCAACATGAAGTCCTTCGGGATACGTCACATCGCCCCAATAAAGTCTGACAAGCCAGGGCTTCCTGGTGGCCAGGGATTTGCCACAATGCAACTTCACATCCTGGCATGGATCTGGTCCATTTCCACCTACATCCACAAATGCCATCCTTCTCCTCCCTCCCTGCTGCCCTCCGTCCCCTGTTCAAGGGTCACTAGACCTGAGCTCATGCCTCTCAAGACAGTGTTAGGGGAATCATCTGGCTGCTGAGAGTGGTGCCTCGCTGCCCAAGACTGCCCTGGAAGACTGTTGCTTTAGGCCAGCTCAGTGTCATTTGGCAACATAATGAGGTCTCCTCAGAAATGCAGTTTCAGAATAGATTACCTGGCCTCACAGGTGAGCTGCCCTCCGGTCACAGACTAATCCTGCTTAGGGGCAAGCTGGACACAACAGCAGTGCACTTAAAACTGTGGTAAAGCCTGGTGTGAGACTTTTGTCTTTCACACCTTTTCTAGACACTGGCTTGCTAATTGCTTTTTGTTTCTAGAGGGTCCTATCACATGCAGACAATGCAGGGAATGACGAACTTTTTGTAACCCCCTTGCAGAGGCATCCAGCTGGCAGATGCAGCGTAGCCATTGCCTACGCCCGGTGATGCTCAGTGGCAGCTCTCTGTGCCCATTGCTCTCAGAGATAGTGTCCCTCTTGACAGCTCAGACCACCTACAAATGAATGAAAGACAGGGTTCCAGAAGAGGAACTGCAAGCGTTCCCTGGACTTATTGCCCAGAACCTGCATTACACCTTCAGCACGCAAAAGAGAGATAGTTTATAATCTTTTTATTTTTGCTTTAAAACATAAATATGGAGCCTCCTTTTTCATTCCCTAGTAATATGTTAACTGCAGGTATAGGTGTTTGCAGACAATAATAGTCTTTCTACTTTTCTATTGCATAGCAATAGAATAATATAAAGGTTTAGCTAGGAGAGCTTGACTTCTCCATTTAAAAGCTGTCACAGTGAAAATAAAAATGAATCCAACAAACAGCGCAGCTGAACAAACCCACAGTGCCTCAGCTGTAGCAGGGTTTGTTGCCACACCGTGACGGTGCTTGGGCAGCAGTGCCGGTGTGCAGGCAAGCTGCTGGGAGCAGCCACGCTGAGCCCAGAGGATGCGCCACTGCCGTGTGCGCAGCAAGGAGCTGCCAGCACTGGCCAGAGCTACCCCATTTTCCACGGCTGCCTGCACTCTGTGCGTGAGGCTGGAGCACCAGAGCTGTCAGCCTCCCACACGTGGGGCTTAGCGGGACAGGAGGCACAAGGCCAGGAACCTTCCCCTCCTATCTTTCCATCCCACCTCACCAGGATAGTGTGGGCACCAGCAGTGGTTTTGTTATTACTGGGGCAGCTAAGCCCTTTCTCCTGGTTTGGGGTCTCTCCTTAGCCAGACCTGGCACGCAAACTGCAGAGGCCCTCTCTCTGCCGGCACAGTGGCAACTGCTGCTGGAACTGCCCTGGCACAGCTCCTGGTGCAAGTCCAGCGCCACGTGTGGAGTCACATCCTCCCTGCGGGCTGGTGAGCCAGCACTACCTTCCACCAAACCTTATCACCACTGAGTTTCCTTCCTCTGCGCCCTGAAGGGAGGAAGCACTGCCTCGGGCACTGCTTACAAAGCATGCACACATCCAGCTACCCTAAGGTGAAAGTATCTTCAGCCATTTCCTCCTCGGTAAGCTGGCCCAAGAATCAGCCCACTTCTCACTGCCCTTTACCACATCCCTCTGTGGCGTCACTTACAGGAACAGGACTAAACTTTCCCCATTTCCCAAACAGGACTAAGTTGTAGTTGCCTTGTGTTATGCATCAATTTACTAAGCAGTAAACATTCACCTTACGCCAAAACGAAGAACAATTAGAGCTCACAAAGTGCTTTGGTCAGTGCACTGCTCAGGCGTGGTGACCCAGCAGAAAGAGGGGCTAATGGCAGGGCACAGCCATGGAAAGGTCTGCACCAGCCTGCGGGCCCTCAGCTGGAGGCACTTTATGTCTCACCCTTCCAGGAGCCATAGGGCACATGGTACAGGATGGGCATGACGCTGAGCATAGCCAAGGGCTCACAAAAAGTCTTAGTGATACCCTATGGTGTCACCAAAGGAGGCAACTAATGGGGCTTGCGAGAGGCCGGTTTTGGGAGTGTTCCACAGGCTCCTGAGGGAGCCGGGGCAGGGTTCTCTCCCCAGGCAGCTCAGTGACAGAGAGGCGGGAGGGAGGGGATTATCCAGCTCTTCTGGAAAGAGGCAGGAAGGAAGTGGGAGTGCAACTTCCTCCTCGGGACAGTGAGACTTGACCTCTGCTCAATTTCCCTGTGACTCACATGGCATTTCTTAAAGCAGCCCTCCTTCCAGTGACTAAAATATAGCAGCTGCTGAAGCAGAGGAGACTGCTGACTAATGCTGTCCTAGAGAATAAGTCTCTTCAGAATAAGTTGGTACACGCACCAGTTTTTGGATGAGCTAGACAGCATTGCCAGGGTTACCCTGTGACAGCTGACCTACGGTGCAGGCTGTTTTCAGAAATGTAGAAAAGATGACTAAACAGGGCAACGTCAGTGAAACTGTTCAACAACTGTATTACAATCTACATAAATGTAAAATTACATTTTCAGTGGCAAAAATTTTTGGATTCCTCAGATGAAAAGGGCATGAAAACTACTAGGAGAGACCACGGGCCTTCCCTGAATCAGTTCCACCTGAACATGAGCATGTCATTTGGAAAAACATCCCATCACAACGCCCAGTGACCACAGCCTTTGGCAAGCTGCGGCAAGGAGACGTTCCCCTGACCGTGAAAAAAAATGGCCTTTATTTCCAGGCTGAATTTGTTGAGGTGGACCTTCCCTTCCCCATTTGCTGTTACTGTGCTCTCACCTGCTGGACTGAAGACCCCTGCAACGGCTTGTTCCTGATGGGAGTACCTGCAGATAGAAAGCTTGATTTAACCAGAGGGACAGAGCTCCCAGCAGCTCCCACAGCGAGGCAGGGCTTTCGGTACATTTGACAAGCAGAATTTTCACATTGTGCCCATCCTACTGAGCAGTCGTAGCTGCACTGTATCCGTAAGTGTCTCCTGTATCTCCTTCTTCTTCACCAGGCTCCAACTTATATTTAGACTGCAAATGTGATCAGTGTAGCATTCATGCTGTGGCCCTTCAGATGAAGGAACTGCCACTGTAGGCAGGTGCAAACCCACCAGAAAAAGAGGTACGCACTTAGGCACACACTCACACACACGCACACACGCACGGAGCACGAGCCCCAGTTAATGCAGAAGAGGCAGGATTAGCACTGCAGTGGCCTGCAGGACCCCACTGGAAACCGAAACAATTCCCCAATTACAGTTACATGGAAGCTCTGGCAGTGAGTCACTTTCCGAGGCACCAAACATGCTCCACTTCGACCTATGTATCATTCTGGGTTTTTTACATCAAAACATTGTGCTTTCCCAAAGAAAATGCCTGGATGAAAGCTAAGTTTAAACACATAAATATTTTTACCTTTACCCACAAAACTTGTAATCTCAACAAAGAAGACGTCTCCAGTTAGTTTGACAATGATGATTGGCATTTATTGGCCCCTTCTCCATTCCTTAATAAAGAATACCATTCAGCCATTCCATTATTTTGCATGGACTGGAAGATAATGAATGGACGTTGCATTTATAGTTTTTAAATGTTAGAAGACCATCATCTTTATTTCACTTTTCTGGCATTTTCCTAGTGGTCCTAGTGACACTGCAAATCAACACCTTCAGTAGTTTCTGCTCAAAAGCCTTTTGAGATACTCTTGGACAAAAAACTCCCACATTTCCTCATTGTCATGCAACATTTGCATCTTCATCTAGCTTTCTCCATAGTCCTTGCTCTGACCAGGAACTCTGTCAAGTATTGGGCTGGTACCACTGATACAACTATTTCTGTGCTGCAATACCTTTAACAAGATATTCAAGAAATGCTTCGTTTTTCTTATTGAAGAAATGCTTCTTATTGAAGAAATGCCTTATTTTTCTTTACTTGGCTTTTATGGTTCAGACTGGTTTCTCTCTTTTGAATTTACTTATTTTCCACCATTGTGCTGTTACAGGCTGCATCTATTCACCACATCATCTCAGCTGTTGCAGGGGACTCCAAGTGCCATCTTCGCATTGGTGAGGTGTCCCTTCCCCAAGCAGTGCCCATCCAGCACCTCAGAAGAGGTCCACAGGTATGGGAGATGCCTGCCCTGGGTTCATGCCAGGAAAGAGAGAAGCCCAGGGTAAGAAACTGTCAGGCTGACTCAGCATAGCTCCACGGTGAAACACTCTTCTGGTTAAAAAGAAGCAGATCCTCCGGGGGAGAGCAAATTAGCAACCAGTATCTGACACTGTTTGTCTTCCTCCTGATGGATGAGCCATTTTTTTCCTCTCTTTCAGAGTAATACTTGGCTGTACTTTCCTTTTAATGAGTTTTTGGACTGAAGCCCAAAATGGATCAAAGCCATCAGAGGGAGGGGCTGGGGAACACATGACCCAAACCTTTGCCTTTTTTCTCTTTTTCTGTACAAATGGGTGGTGCACTTTCGCTATTGAGGTTAATGTCAACAAAGGGGCTCGGTGCTCCACTTCTGGAGCGGAAGGTGACCCCTCTGCCAGTTTGTCAGTGATGGACGTCGAGCAGGAGGCTGCTGCTGCCTCCCCTCTGGGAGAGCCCTCCAGAGAGGGACAGGGAAAGGGTGGCTGCTGCCCGTGGGCAGCGCTCGCCTTTCTGGGCAAACGCATCTCTGCCTCAACAAACTCAGCAGCTCCTGGGGGGGAAACGGGAAGAAGATGAATGAGTGGTTCTCTACTTCTTGTGTGACAGAGGAGCACTAGTCTCAAGGTGGTGAGAAATTGCAGCTGTCAGGAGAGACAGGAGCAAGGCAGGGCAGCCAGGAGATCAGGTCATGTCTCCGTTCTTCCTTCCCCGTGTCTCTGAAGTGTGATTAGCGAAAGTCCACCGCTCTCAGCAGACAGCTTTGAGATCGCTGGGTGGGAAGCGCCCGCCTTGCCAGGAGCTGTTGCTGCTCTGACAGCCCAGTACAAAGTGCAGGCCTAAAAAGGGGAAATAAATAGTCCTGCACTGTTACGGCCGTCAGGGCTTGGCTGTGTTTTTTGAGCCATTTTTTCCCCTTTTCCAATAGAAAGCTTTGCCAGGAGTCTGGAAACTTGCATATGCCTGCCATAAAAGGGAGCTGAGCACAATTAGGATGTTGATGAAGCTGGGAAAGGACAGGATAGACAAAAACTATATCATCCAGCAGAAGTAGAAACAGAAAGAGCTGTAAAGAGCTCGCAAAGGTCCCCTGTCCCCCCACCAAGAGGCTTGTGGCTGCTGGAAAGTGGGCAGCAGTTTGGGCCCCGTGGTGCCAAGCCAGGGGAGAGGCACAACCGCCTGGCTTGGCAGGGATGGGGGGACACTCAGGGGCTCCTCCACCTGAGCTGTGGGGGCTCTGATTGCTGCCCTGCACCAGCACATAGGGCAGCTGGGGAAGCTGGGATGCTGCTGGCTGGGTTGAGAGGTCAACAGAGGCTGTGTGTGATCCCAAGCAATGAACACCGTGGGCGGCTGCTGGGTGGGCAATAGGGCGATCACCAGCCTTGGCATTCAGACTGGAGAAAGGCCATTTCTAGCACAACAAGCCAAGCATCCTCTGATCGGGCTTCAGCAGTTTTTTGCTTGCTGTATTTCTCCCACACTCTGAAAGTCTCTCTGACACAGGGTGCCTGTGGCACTCCGAGCAGCGTGCTGAGGGCCATCTCTCTCCCGAACTGTGGGAGGGAAATGCTGCTGATACAGCGCAGGCTCTTATTTCCAGGAGAACTCTCACAAGAAGCAGCTGCCCTTCACCGAGTACATTTTGTGTATTAGGCTCCAAGTGTGACTGAGCGAGAACAGCCCGTGGCTGCTGGCAGGCCCTGGGTACGCTGCCCGGCTCGTCGGAGGCTTGCAACACCTCTGTTACACAGACCTGCTCGTGGCATACTCCAGATGGCAACTCAGGACGAGGGGATTAGCTGTATGGAGCGCACTCCTACAGAAAGACGACACTTGCCAGGCTTATTTGTTGGTGATTGTGTGCAAAGCTCTGGAACACGCATGCTTTGTTCTGCCTGTTTCCTACCTTTGAAATGTCTCTTCCCAGCAGAAGACAACCACCATGCCTTGTTCAGTTTCAGGGCTCCTGTTGGAGGCTGCAAGGAGCTGTGCAGGCTCATATACATAATTGTCTTCCTCTTCATTTAGTTTTCTTTTTCTTAAGTCAAAATAAGAGCCATTTGAGCTGGAAGCATAGAGCTGCTTCTTATTTGCAGGTCTCCTCCCTCTATCCCAAAATACAGCGATTTAAGGGATTATTAAAAAAACTTATGTCTTTCCTCCTCAAATATTATCTATGCCGAGCATCTAAATACGAAAGAAATATAATGAGATTCCATATGATTCAGAGTGTGAAACACACCCAGGAGAAACCCAGCGCACACTAATGGGCATTCCCCAGAGTTTCCGACTCATGGATGTATTTGGTACTATTTCTGTAGGGCAAACAGCAAGAGGAGGAAGACAGCCACTGGCAGAGGTGTCTGCAAACTGACTGCAGAAGTCAGTGGTGCCAGAAGACTGGAGAGTGGCTAATGAAGCATCTCATTTCAGAAATGACAAGGGGAAACTCCAGGGAAGTGCAGTAGTGACCTACATAGAGCAGAAGGATACAACAGAAAGGCCTGGAGAGGTGAGGACAGCCAGGAGGAGGCAGAGGAATTGTCAGGGCAACACAAGGAGACTCTATCTGTACAAAATAGGATGTAATGAAGCAGAGGAAAGCATCTTTTCTACTGTGAGATAAACAGGCAAGATGCACTCTGAGCTGTGCTAATGGCTGATGTTTTGGTTCTTTCATGTTAAAAAAAAATTAATAAAAATGGGAATTCAGGTCAACCACAATGAAAAAACAGACATTTTGTGCAAACCAAAACATGGGGGATTTTTTTTTTTATCGATTCAAAGAAACATAAAAATAACCCAGAATGTTTTGTTTGAGCCTTCAAAACAGTAAGAAAAAATTCTAAACAAAGTATTGCTTCAAATGAAAAGAATATTTGAAAGCATCTCAGCAAAATATTTTTATGTTTTGAAAGGCTTTTTCAAAAGGGTTCCTTCCCACTGAAGAAATTTAGTAAAATTGAGATTAATTTACCAGTGTGCTGCTTTACCTTACTCTAAATATTCCAGAGGAAAAAAAAAAAATTAATTCAGCTGCAGCCAGCAGCTGTTTCTAGAGTTGACATTACCTATTGCAGCTCCCAAAGCAAAACAAAGGTCTCTTGTCTCCATTGAGTTAGTGACTGTGGAAAAAAAAAAGCAACGCCTATTTCTCAGCAAAGACCACAGCTGAAGATGCGATGCTGTTTCCTGAAGAACACAGAAAAGTGGAAGTGGATCTGGCTGTGGCAGAATATGTGTGACCACTGTCCTGCCTTTCAGAGCTGGTTTAAGCCGATGAGGGGAATGTGGAGCAAGTTAAGGTGGGAACAAGTACTTCTTCTCTTCCACTATGAAATAGCAAGTCCTAAAAAAGAGGGAGCTGCAGATGGTAAAGTTTTAAATTACCATGGCGAGCTTTGCTGGAGAGTGTCAATAGTCCCCTTAGATGGAGCCCGTCTGCAGCTGAATCACAGAAGGTCACGTCTGCCAGTCCCAAGTCTACTCATGCAGTCAGCGTGGCTGACAGAGTGAAAGAGTGGAGCTGGCTGAAAACATTTGATATGGCTGTAGACAGGCAGGCTGATCTGTAAACTCAAAGCACAGGAGAGGCTGAGAGCTGGTGCAATGGATTGCAAATTAGCTTTGAAACAGATGCGAGGCACGAGGAGGGAACGTGGCTGGAGCTGGTGGGTGAGTATCCTGATGAGCTTTCCAAGCCTCTCTGCCCCTGCCAGCGTCTGTTCCATTAATAATTTGCTCTGTCAATTGATACCATTTTGCAAACCTAAGTAACTCTGCACACTCAGCAATGAGGTATTCCTGCAGCTCTGGGGGTATGTACACACACACGTACCTTTGAAGTGGGACTGTACACCAAGTCTGAATTTGAATGTAAGCGTTGTGCCACACTGGAGCAGGGCAGCTCTATCGGGAACGCCATCCACTGCAAGCCCTGTGGCTTACCTGGATTTGGTTCTCGCTCCAGCAGTGAGCTGCCCATGGGCTGACTGCAGGTATCTCACACTGCTGACAGCCGGCGTCCCCCGGGCTGCAAGTTACCACACTCAGCTCACTGACAGCAGAACAGGGTCACAGCAAGCCCAGCTGAGTGCTCAGTGGGGTCTTCCATGCTCCTAAGCAAGAGGGCAGGATCCAGCCTCCCTAATCTGCACTACTGCTGGGTGACAGGTTGGTCACTGTCTCACAGCCACAAGCCAGGGCTTCTTAAGTCATCACCTTCTTGGGGCTGAGCTCGGTTTAGAAACAGAGGCCCTGGGAGTAAGAAAAGCCTCCCCCGAAGGGCAGGCTGGGCCCTGCCATGCTCAGGGTCTGGCCAATGCTGGGAGCCAGAGCTCTTGGAGGCAGCTACTCCCCTCAGGCCTCCAGCTCCCCTTTCTGAAAACAGTTTTTATTTGGCATGAATGGAGCAGGGGAAGGCAGGGGATTCAGAAAAGTGCTGAATCAGAGGTCTCAGCTGTTGCAAAAAGCAATGAAAAGGTGTGATTTTTAGGAATGTGGAGACTGGTAAAATCTCTGTTTCTGGGTAGGCCAGCAGCAATAGAGAATCCAGGAAAACTAGTTTTTCACTGGTTAGAAATCCCTGCAGCACAATTACAAAACACATCGGTTTAGAAAGACCGCAGTGAAACATGAACCACTTGGTTCAGCTGTGGCACTGTGCAGAAATCACAGCAAGACCTTTGTTGCAATAGCGAAGTGTGAATCATGGGCATGCTTCACTGAAGACTCTGTGCTGTTGTTGCCATGAATTTCTGTCCAAGCTACCAGGACTGTACCATCTTTACGCATGTTTAACGCTGTGGGTGGTAAGCCAAACAGTTAACTATAGATAGGGTCTGACTATAGGTCTGTCCTCCATCCAGCCCTTACGGTCTCTAGCAGTTTTCAGGAGAGGATGTTTGGGAAAGAGCAAAGCGAGGTGTGGACAGAGCAATCGTTCTGTGCCAACAGCCTCCCAGTTTCAGCGATGAGCAGTTTGGGAACTTTCTGAGCTGGAGGCTGCTGCCAGGCTTTGGTATGTGATAGGCTCTGACAGACCTACCCTTCCTGAAGCTCTCTAATCACTTGCTGAACTTTTGCCCTCCAAAACAGTTCATAGCAATGAGTCTCGGTTTTAATATGGGAACTATTGTGTGTGGATGGATTGTGTGGGGAAAAGAGACTTCATTTTGTTTGTTTTATATCTGCCAATGGATAACGTAATTAGCTAACTTGTATTGCTAGAGCCAATGAATAATCTTTTCCCACTCACTTTCCCCACAACATCTGTGATAGTATCAAATCTATCAACTCCACCCCAGTCATCTCTCTTTTAAAACAATGAACCAGAGGATGTTTGATTCTGCATGCAGAGAGCTGTTCCCTGTGTACGATCACCCCCTTACCCTTGTCAGTGTGTCTCTGAGTCCCATGGTTCCCCTTGCTGCGTTGCACAACCACAGCTGCAAACAGACACTACTCCAGGCACTAGCAACCTGTGGATTTATGCAGTGGTGTATTATTAGTGGTTTCTTCCTAGTCTTTCTCTGCAAACATCTATGTGTATTTTTGACAGCTACTGAGATGTGATTTTCAGAGGAATATCCACTGTGACCCAAAGATCTCTTCCCTGAGTTACACTCATTAATCTAAAGGTCATCACTGTCCATGTAAGGTTAAGATTATTGTTACAGGATACTGTCCTCTTAAACTATCTGATGTTAATCTCCTTTACCCCGCAAGGTAAATGTTCCTATTGACAAGCTGATGTGAGAAATTGATTCATAAATGTAATAGCTAGACAATTTGGTATGAAATCTCTCTTTGGCGTGAGAATGGTGTTCTTAAGCAGAACATGGTAAATCTTGGAAGCACCCTCTTTCTTTAATCTTCTCTTTTATGGGAATTTCTAATACATCCAAGTCCTTTCTCTTCTATCGGGCTGAAGGCTGAAAGTCATCACTGATGGTTGTGAAATGAGTTGCTATTTTTAGTACATTTCAAAACTCCCATTAGTCCAGCTGAGGAACGTGCTGAAATCCTCAAAAAGACAAGAATTGAATTGGCAGAGAGAAGAAATTGTTTCTGCTACCCTAAGGTTAAATCTCAGAATGAAAGAATATCGAGGTTGGGAGGATGTATATGTGCTACATCTGCTGTTGTTGTTTCTCTGGATACAGGGCGAACAACATCTAGTTGCTACACCTTTCCACAGACTTATTATACAGCAAAACCCATGAAGAGTAGAGTTGAGATCCCTAAGTGCCCCAGACCCCACCAACCCAGTTTTCATCAAAGCTATGGGCTGCTTCATAAATTGTTTTTTCTTTGAAAAATCAAGTCATCATCTTCCTAGATACTAATACTAAGCTCACATTTTCCTCTCAGCTTCTGTCCCAGCAGGAATAACATAATTTTCATTGGTTTGCAAATTGCAGACAGTTGCCCTACACCTACTCCAGTTTCTTAGCTCTGTTTTTGATATTGAAACTCTTCCAGAGAAGGGACGGGGGGGACTTGTTTCCCCAGAAGAGAAATAAAAAAATGTTTGCATGATAAAACTGATGCCTGTTGCATGGCAGTTTAAACAAAAGAACCCCACTGTGGACATTTTCTTCTGTAGTGCAGAGCAGCTTGGAAAGCTGTGTAATGTGTCTTGACAGCAGTACAAATCACTGAAGGTCAAGGGCTTGGGGATTAACCACATCCCCACACAATAGGCTGATAAAGAAAGGGCAAGACCATGAGGGTTCAGCTTTAGAATGAAAGGTTTTGAATAGAGCTGATGAAAACGGATTTGTGGAAAGGGGGGGACTACCAGCTCGTACCCTTCCAGCACTCAGGCTGGCTAACAAGACCACAGTGCAAAGGCAAATATAGTGCTCTACTCATGTTTTTGAACGCGATCAACATCTGGTTATGGGAACGCTGCTCCTGGGATATGTTTTGCTTTTCTCCTCAAATTTACTTTAGCTGCAGATGTTCCATTCAGCTAGAGATTTCCAGAGATCTTTGCGATTTCTAAAGCCTAGATCAGGTTAAGAGATGGGAGGTCTCAGTCAAAACTAACGTTCATTTGCAATGACTGGCAAGCTACTTGATTCATCTCTGTCCCTATATAATATGGAAATAAAGAATGATACCCCTCTCTCAGAAATACTGCTAGGTTTAATTCTTGCAGAATTTCTTGCAATTACAGTGTTATAATGCACAAAGTATTATAAACCAAACATCTTGGGTTGAGAATTAAGGTCTGTATCTGGCATGCTATTGAAGATGACTGCTGAAGGGATAGTTCTGCCAGTGTGTATCTGGACTGGCTGGACTGAGGTAGATGATAAGGCATGCGAAATGCTATCAGCTTAAATCCTAATCACTGGTGGATGTGTTCATTTCAGTCCCATTAAGTCTGTTCTTGAACTAAAAAGCTGGACCACAGCATGGAAAGGTGATGATCTTTAAAAAAGAAAAACTATTGCGGAACCATTTAGGTCATCAAGTTAAAGCTCAAGCTGGGTCAGCTGCCACAGGTTGTCCAGGACTGTGCCCAGCTGAGTTTTGAATATTTCCACCAATGAAGGATCCACAACCTCTTTGAGCAGCTTGTGCCAGTGTTTGACCACCATCACAGTAAAAAACTCTTTTCTTGTGTTCAGAACATTTCATGCATTTCTGTTTGTGCCCATTGCCTCTTGTCCTGTCAGTGGGCACAACTGAACAGAGTCTGGCTCCCTTGTCTTCATTCCCTTAGTTCAGGTATCCATACAGGCTGGTAAGATTCCCCACAAGGCTTCTCCAGGCTAAACATGAGTTTAATGAAGTCTTTGTATTTTAAAATCTGATTTAAAAGCATTAATTCACTCCTCTAAGATAAGCTGTGGGACTGGAAAACTGATAGCTTCAGATATTTGCTCCCTTGACAAAAGAGGTATATGGAGCATTGCTTCATGCATAGTCACGTTAACACTTTGGAGGGTTTCGAACGAGGTTTTTTTGGTTCTTTTACTTCAACTTTGTGATTGTAACATGTGTCAACTGCATTGTCCGAGTTTTCTGTGGCATGCACGCAGAGCAGACACAAACCACCTCAATTCAAGCCTTTCCTCTTCTACATGAAGAGAAAACACCAGAGACTGTTTCCTGTATTAGAGATCAACTGAGAGGAGTCTGCACTGGAAAAGGCTATTGAAATTACTTTTCCCTCTCCCATCAGTAGAAGTATTTTTCCCCGGAATCAGCAGCGATGACATTATTGAGCATCAGCAGAGCGTGGAAAGGACAATGAAGCTTTCAGAGGACACTCTTCTTTTAGCTGTACTCACTGGGTAATGAATAAGTTAGCATTCTTTGCCAAAGGGCAGAGCATTTTTTGCAGCTCTCATTTCAGTAATTCTGCTATGATACTTGAGCTCATTTTTCAAAAAAAGCAAGAGAAGTTAAAATACTATAGGCCACATAAGCCTGATGAGTGCATTGACAGGAAAGATGTCACTGAATGCCACTATTTATTAGTAGCATGGCTCCATGAAAGAATTATTGTGTAGGATTTTTGTTCACTAGTTATGTGCTAAATTACATTAAATTATCACAGTAGTGCCTCGTAATTACAGTTATTATGACAAACGCCAAACAAATGAGTAAAGGAGTGACCTCTTTCATTTGAAAATAGGCAACATAAGTCTCTCAGCAATGCCAGCTTTCTGAATATGCAGCATTAGTGTCAATTTTCCTTTGTGATTTGCAATTGGAAGGACTTCTTCAATTAGCTTTTTTAAGGCCCACTGCTCAGTGAAGGTCTCCCCTGTTTAGCTTAGACAGGAATGCACAACACTCTTCCCGCTGGCTGTCAGGCATTTCTCCCTCCACCTTCCAGGTGGCCTCGTGTTACCTACACAGTCCATGGCACAACATTTCACAGGCCTCCCGGAGCCATCTCTCAGAATTTGTATTTTAAAAGCCATGTTAAAGTTAATATTAAACATATTAAATATATTTTATATTAAATATAACCCCAAATTAAATTATATCCAAAATTTAAAGCTAGGACCATTCTGGATTTTTAATTAATACCTTTGATGCCAATAACTGTTACAAATTCAGGTTAAAATTAAGCTCATATTTGCCTACAGTGCAGTTCTCACACCTTCACCTTTACCCAAAATACCTAATACATTAATTTGTCAGAAAATAGAATGTTAACTTAGACTGCAAATGTTGTGGTAATTTTTGTGTTCCTCTGTTCCTTCAAAACCTGTCAGCAAGGTTGTTCCATTCCATACCTAGTCCACAGAAGAGTTAACAAGTCACACATTGACACAAATCAAGGAGGAACCTGACATCGTTTCTATGTGGCTTCTAACACGGGCTTGCCAGACACACGCACAGAGCACGTTACATTTCCATTCGATTCAATGACCATTAGTAACACAATGCATAGTTTACTGGCAGATTTGTTTCAGGGAATTGTGAAATTCCAGTGTCTGTGTATTGTTTCTGCTGCTAAGATAAGGTTTGGTCATGAGGTAGTTACTAGCACTAATAAAAAGAAAGCTTGAGATACATGGATATTCAAATACTCGTTATTTCAAACACCCAAACATACACTGAAATGGCAGTTATTATATTTTAATTTAGTGCAGGCACAGAAATACTGTTATTTCATTGATGAGTCATCATTAACAAACAATTTGAACTGCAGCTATCCAGACAGCGATTACTGGTTGACTAAGAAGCTAACCTGGAAGAAACAGACTCAGCTCAAGCCACAAAAAAAAAGAACTAAACACATTTCAATCGTTTCTTAGGAAAGATTTTGCAGAATCAACTAGATAAAAATCTAGCCAGATTGAATGATATGCTCAGAAATAATACATACTATACATGGCAGGACTATTTTCTATTTTAGCTGTGATGCCATGTTATGGCTACTTTAGGATTTTGAAATCCATTTACCAAGTCCTTTCAGCAAATATCCTATACCCTATAGTAATCTAATTCCAGAGAATATAACCATTTGCCGCCTTTAACAAAATTTCAGTACAATAGTAACTTCCAGTTACAGTGCAACTTTTATCTCAGTGCTTTAGAATTGATACACACATACATGTGATTTCACCCATTCTTAAAACACAGCTCCCTTTTAGCTGAATATGTTGGCTGCTCAGACAGCACAAACGTT
This sequence comes from Psophia crepitans, assembly GCA_013399095.1. Classification (NCBI taxonomy): domain Eukaryota; kingdom Metazoa; phylum Chordata; class Aves; order Gruiformes; family Psophiidae; genus Psophia; species Psophia crepitans. The sequence goes on along the minus strand of VWZZ01006601.1, from coordinate 359,103 downwards.
GAGGCTGTGAAGCAAGTCTGGCATTTAACAGTATACATCGGAATTTGAAGATATGAAGGCTAAGGCTATGGTATAGAGAGCTTAAATAGAAAGCCAGCTGCATATACTCTCAGGGAGGAATGACTGTGCTTGCGTTTTATTTTTTATCTACTTCATTATTTGTCAAAAAGACAGCAACTTTTGAACAGCACTGCCCCTTAAAAGCATGTTGAATTCCATCGAAGGAAGGAGGATCCAGTACTGTTTCCCTCAGTGCCTGATTTACCCACTCACGACTCATTTAGCTACAGATCTGACTGATTTTGCTGAATGTGTCAAGATCAGAGCCCTAATTCAATGGCTCCAATCCATTTTGATCTATTATTAACAGAAAGGAGAAACCTCCTTTCTTCTCTGTCCCCTTCCCCTGTACAACATTAAAGGTATGTTGTGGTCACATTCTTCAGATTGTAAGTATCTGTGATATTCTGATTGTTTGCAGAAAGATCTTTCTGAAGCAGAATAAATATACAGTAACCTAGAGCTGAGCAAGAACTATAGCTGGGGAATAGCTGGGATAGGTGGTACAGTTCCTAGGAGAATCCAGTGTGGAAGGTTTAGTTTCTACTGTTTATCAGTCTGCCTGAGACACATACATTTTATCATCGTCTCACAATCCCAGTTGGTACTTGTTAAAAATACTTCCCTATGGCATTAAGGTATTTTGTCCTTTTGTAGGACTGACAGGGAATTAGACTTGTAAATACCAGCTAAATCCAACAGCATGCTTCACTGGCATCCTGTGAGGTACTCTGCAATCCTCCTTATGTACATACACACAGTTTTTCAGCTTGCTTATTTTATGGGTAGTGCCTCGCTGCACTGAACTTGGCACACCAAACAACTTCTCCTTCCAGAGACAGTCACTGTAATTTCCCACTTAGAATAAGTAACACATTTAAAGAAATCTTATTCTTGTAATAAAAGATGCTACTGAAAACACACCTGGTATTTCAGTATCGTCATCATGATGAGATGACCCAGTCATAAGCCGCTATACTTTGACTGACTCATCACTTTCTTGACTGGTTTTGTCTACTCCAGTGTTATTCTCAAGAACTTTTTGTGAAGTGTGGGTCAGAGTTACCATGTCACTCCACACCATATTGCTACATTATCCTGATCTAAAAGGATTCACTTCATCTTTCATAACCTCATTGGCCTACCTGCCTATTTTCAGGTCATAATCAGATTACTCCAACATGTTGTGTTGCATAGCTTCTTCCAGACTAGAGTCCCAGGTTTATTCTGCTAACAGTCACCTGGAATAACTATATATAGGGCCTGTTCTCAAGCATTTATAAGTTGCACTTCCTGGTTCATAGAATATTGTGAGCTGGAAAAATCCCCCCCAACTAATCTTTGTTCAGCTTGCTGCTGTCTACATCAATTTATTTGCTCGCTTTTAGGAAACAAGGAGCTCAAAAGACTTTTAGAGTAGGTCTTTTTCTAGTGCCTCTGTGAGTTTTTAATAGATAATCAATCTTAGTCCATCTTGCTTACTATCAGATTTTTTTCAAATTCTTCCTTTCGGCACCCATACTTCGGTCACAGGTGTGGACAGCATGCACTGCATTTGTAACTTATTGTCAAATAACTATTTGTTAAGAATGACTCATCACAAATCTCATCACAGAAGTGGTTTATGGCTTGAAACATGGCCAGGAATGTACTTTTTATAATCCATTCTGCAAAGCCCCCAAAAGACACTGTAGCAGCCAAGAGGCAGGTCTGTTGGTACTCAGATAGCTGCAGAGACGTAACAAGGTCTCTCATGCCGCAGTAGCCACCCCCTTAACTAACGGATGCAACAGGCTGTATGGTCTCTGAATTTGTGTGAAGGCAAAGAAACAGCCTCCGAAGGGGTAACCTGGAAGTACTGCAAGGCAGGTTTGTCAACGATGTCAAGGTCTGACTGTGCTGTGATGCTTGGGTCACTGCTCCAGCCCAGCAGTGATTCACTGCAGGGCTGAGGTGATGCACGCCACGGAGAGAAACAAGGGAAACTCGCAGGTATTCTATTCTGCTGATAAAGGTCACAGCCCCTTTCCATCATTTGCTACCTTTCAGAAGAGTTGCCTGCTCCTGTTTCCTAGCCATTAGCCCAATCAGCAGATATTTTAGGATAACAGAACTTACTTTCAGCTTACTGGAGAAAGATATACTTCCATGCACCAGGAAACTTCAAAGCAAATGATGCAGAATAGGGACAGTCCGTTCCCAGTGATTTTCAGAACCATAACTAGAAGGGCCGTGCAGTCAAGGCCAGCTATAAGCTCAGGGTGCAAAAAGTGAGGGCGTTGTCTGAACGTAGTGCACTGACAACTTGTCAGCTGAAGCGTGCTAATGTGTCTGTGCTTGTGGACTGATGGACGCTTTCATAGTAGAAATGACTGACACAGTTGACATTGTCCACAGCTTCAGGCCTCACTACTGCAGCATCAGCTGCAATACCTTTAGCTGCTGTTGAAACCACATTCTCTGTTCCATTGAGGAAGACACTGATCTGCATTTCGCTAGCAGGTTTTAGGATGTTATATTGCATTCGGGGTTGTTTGGACTTTAAATTAGTAGTTCAAAATTTGCTGGCTTGGAGATTTCCTTGTCATTCTCATAAGTAATATCAACATACAAACTAAGTAAACATCATTAAAAAAACCCCAAACAACCAAAACCCTTGAGGGTTAGACTCTTGGATAGATTTTAATTTCTAGTTCCCTGGTAAAAGTCCAAAGCAGGTTGAAGGGAACCTTCCTACCCACAAATAAATAGTAGGTGAATTACACAGTATTGGGTGTATTTAAGCTTTGAAGACCATCTGTTCTGGAACATCCCTATCTAGAGCGAAACACACAGAATTACTATGACAGTTTAGGGCAGGAAATTAAAGAAAAGAAAGAAAAAGCTTTTTTCCAAATAAAACTGGTAAGGGGGGTGGGCAGGAAAACAAAATCACTCTTCTATTCTATTCTATTCAAGTTGCCTGGGACACCAAGCCTGGAAACATGCAAAGCCAGAACCTCAGCAGGTACAAGCTGTCGGCACTCTTTGTGTGTGTGCGTGTGTGCACACGCATGCACACGCCATTTCAAATATCGCATCCCAAAGATAGCAGGCTCCTACAGCACCAGGCCCTACAAACACCATACATCATGGAGGGCAAACTCAAAGCACAAATGCTAAGGATTTAAACATTGCCCTTCTTTCTTCCAGTACAGTTCGCACATCCCCCTCTGCCTTCCCCCTTGGATTTTCATTTATAATTGGGCAAACTGGAGGTTAAAAGCTCTCACACGCTGCAGGAGAGATTTATATTCTTTCACTGTGTAAGTGGCAGCAGGGGTCTCAAGTGAGGGAACTGGCTGCTCGGGTGGCCATGAGCAGGACAGCTGGTGAACTAGGAGAAGCAGGCTGGCTCACTGAGGGCTGAGGGCTTGCGGAGGGAGAGGTTTGCTTCAACAGGAGGAGATCTGGCCTCATCTTGTGCAGCCCCTACCTCTTTCATTTCTTATTACGCAGATTCACTCACCTTCAATCTTGCACAAAATGCAAGGGCAGCCTTGGGGATGCCAGGGCAGTCACAGAGCAGTGTCAGGGGACACAGAGGGATACCCAGACCTTGCAAATCCTGACTGGCCTGTGGGGGAAACATGGGCTTTGACACTAGGGGAGAGGACTACTACACATCTATAAATATGCAGGATTTCTCACCAGGTCTTGTCTCTTCATTCTGCACGTCTCTTTCCTCCTGTGTTCTCGTAGCTTACACTCTCTGTTGGACCGACTCCCAAGGAGTGGCCTTTCTGCAGGTGCAGTGTTGTAACAGCTCTGAAATGTTAGTCACCATTTTATCAGTGTTAAAATATTCTCAAGATAATCCTTTTAAGAGAACTGTCACTCAACACACTCTCTAGTAATTCTCTTCACTGCAGCAAGTCAGAAGATTAAATAAAACCTTCCATTCATGTTAATCATCTCACCTTATTCTGTACCCAGGACTGCAGTGAGTCTGAGGAAACATGTCCCAGTTGTAAGGTGTTTGTGTTCACACTGCAACAGTTCAGTAAGTCTGTTCAGCTTCCAGTAAGAAATGCCTTTGTTTGTGGCTCTCTTACAACACTCTGAATAATGCTCAAAGCACTCTGCAGAGATTTTTCTTTAAGATTCAGTTCTGATTTAACTGATGCCATTGTAAATCAGGAATAGCTCCACTAAGTTGATTTTACGTAAGATCTAGTTCACATTTGCATGCAGGAGTGATGGGAGCCTTAGGAGTACTTAGACAGGGTAGTTAAGACACGCTTACGACAAGCCCTAAAGAAATATGGTAATTCACTTATTGCAGATGCCGATGCCCATGTCATCTTGACTAAACTAAGCAGTCCAGATTAGATTCTACCCCCCTCAAAATCTCTACAGATATTGCCACCAATACAACTGACTCAGAATTTCACAGAATACATATTTACTAGGGACTGCTTGCTAAGAGAATTCACATGTGTTTTAAATCATTCTGCAGTGGTGCATATTTAATATCCAGAAAAAGTTCAGTATTTCTTTCTAAAAGGAGGCCAAGTCAGCAGCCTACTGGATTTGAAGATGCTGCTCAAACATGAATAATCTCCTGTTGCAACAGCATTTCCTGCACCTGCAACAGCGGAGGCCACACTCTATCTCCCCTCCTTGCCTCTGTGGTTTCTTCACTGTGGAAGAGAGTTTACACTTAATAATGCCACTAAAAATGGAGGGTGCAGATACCAAATCTGTCTATGCCAGAGGCAGCTGCTGTCAGAGTGGAAGGGGGAGACTGAAAGGAGGTGATAAGATCCCGCACTGCCCCATGGAATATGGATGCCAAGAGGGAATTTTTATCTGGGACAGTTCTTCAAAGAGAGAGGCATGGGAAATGAGAAATATGATGAATAGGAACACTTGGGAGAGACAAGACAGAACCTTAACTAGAGCGAAATCTCCAGTAAATACTTTGCATTTATAACTGTGGTGTATGCATATCCACTTTCGCTGCCATAGAGATACTGTGTGAGTGAGAGGAGAGCTAACCTGCGTGACTGTGCGCAGAGGCAAGCCATAATGGTCCCAGTCCAGATGAGCTTCATCTTTGGAATCTGAGTAGGGAACCCCTCCTTGAATGAGGAATCTTTTGTAATCAGCCCCTCTCATTTAGGCCATTGGCAGCTAACGTGGATCCTTCAGGTTCAGAATTAATGTCTAAAGCTTCATGTTGCTCTGTAAAGTTAAACACACACTGAAAACACAGTAAAACCTCCAGTAAAAGAGTAAAAAAAATCAGTGACTGTCTCTCTGCAGGACTGGGAAGTGCAGTTGTCGAGAATCCATGTGTGATCCAAGGAGACTACGGTATTGCCTTGTAACTGAGGAATCCTTCACCAGGGTTTTATCTTGTTATGAGACAGCTTTTAATTGGCATTTGTGTCCAGTTCAAGGCACTGCCTTTCCGATATGCTGTATTATATACAGCAATGTGATGGTCTTTTGGAACAGTTCACTGCCTTGAAATAGATGCTTTCAAGATAACCTGTTGTTTTGCTTCCACTTGTGGCTTGAACAAAATACCAACCTAACTATTTCTAAAAAACCAAACATTATATGTTATGTTTAATGGGATGGGAGACTAATTACCTGTGAGAAAATAGAAATGACAACCTGTCTTAGAAATCTCTTTACCGTTATCGAAAACGACAGAGCATCACAAAATATTAGTCAACTTTCAGTGTGACAGTTCAATAGTGGATAAATGGTGATGAATGTGCCAGAGTTGGCTCACCCTGACAAACAAGACTGTTCAGGTGATGAATTAGATGAGTGACTGAGGTGTGCGCCTGTGGGAGGAAGGTTTTCCAGTTGCAGCAAGAACATAAACCAGTTTGAATAGCAACAAGAAAAATAGCAAGTGAGGTTTCCTTTTATTTTAACAGGATGTTGTGAATATAAAATTACTGAAATATTTTTGCCACTCAAACCATAAGATATCAGACTACTAAAATAGATTATACATATTTCTGCACACAGAGGTTCCATATAAGCTATGGTTCTTCAAATACTCCAGATCACAATCACCAGATTTAAATATCCAATTTACTTTCAATGCTATTATAGAATCATAGAATATTCTGAGTTGGAAGGGACCTCTAAGGTTGATCAAGTCCAACTCCTGACTTCACACAGGACCAGCCCAATCAGAGCAGATGACTGAGAGCATTGTCCAGATGCTTGTTGAGCTCAGCCAAGCTTGGTGCTTTGACCACTTCCCTGGGGAGCCTGCTCCAGTGCCTGACCACCCTCTCGGTGAAGAACCTTTTCCTGATTTCCAACCTAAACCTTCCCTGTCCCAGCTTCATGCTGTTCCCTTGGGTTCTATCACTGATCACCAGAGGGAGGAGATCAGCACCTGCCCCTTCGCTCCCCCTCCATGAGGAAGCCATAGGCTGCCATGAGGTCTCCCCTCAGTCTTCTCTTCTCCAGACTGAAGAAGCCAAGGGACTTCAGCCTCTCCTCATACGTCTTCCCCTCTAGACCCTTCCCCATTTGGACACAAACTCTCCAACAGTTTTATGCCCTTTTTGTACTGTGGCGCCCAAAACTGCACACAGTACTCGAGGTGAGGCTGCACCAGTGCAGCATAGAGTGGGACAATCATGTCCCTAGAGCAGCTGGCAATGTCGTGCTTGATGCACCCCAGGACACAGTTGGCCTTCCTGGCAGCCTGGGCACACTGTTGGCTCATGTTCAACTTGCTGTTGACCAAAGAACATAGATTTTAGATCATAAATTCCTCAGGACACAGGTTTGGACATGCTTCATAGTTACCTTAACAAGTTTGGCTGTATACAGTGCTCACTTGCTTACTTTGTTGTGTTTTTCTGTTACGTCTAAACCACAAAACTAGACTGTTCACTTCCACTTCCTTGTTCTCGTTTGTTACCATACAGTCCTCCTTCAAGCTAACAATACTTCAGACATTAAAAAGCCACAAAACCAGATCTGATCATTGTCCTCCTAGAGGGAAACTTGGGATAACCTGAAGTGCTTTATAACAGCCAGGCCTCTCCTGCTTTGTACGCTGTGCTCCTGTCCTGGCCCATTACCTTTGCAGGTCTAAGACCAGCACAGTTTGCTGAGAAAACAAGGCTCTTCGAGACATAGTGAGCTGCCCTCATAATGCTACAAACAGTCTGGGTGGCAACGAACAGGTTTCCAAGCAAGGAAATGTGCATTTGGTTTGCAACTTAAAGATTCTTAATAAAAGTCTGAATGATTAAAATGCTTCCACCCTCTCTATGGTAAATTATTTACAATTAAAAAAAAACTCTGTCAAAGCAAAATTAGAAAACCAAAAGAGAAAGAAGCAAAGTGAGTCTATGAAGGATTCTGGTTTGTGTGCCCCATAGCATTAACTAAATTTAAAACTCTGCAGAGAACAGTAACTGATATAGCTATAATTTTTAATTGTTAGACACACCAACATATTGACTACGTGCGCCTCAAGTGTACTCAGCTTGCCCTGGCTGTTGGGAGTTCACTGCTACTTAACTTGTAGATTTGGTGAGAAAAAGGAGGTGTTTCGTTCTGAAGCAGGTGATAAAGCTCCAGTAAATTTAGATCATTCTGTACATAAGGTGAGAGCAAACTCCAAAGAAAAAAGGAGCAAAGTATAATGCTAAATTTGGCCAAGTTCTGCAATGGGAGCTCAGTACAACAGTAGAGAAGTAATTTTGCCCCAGGTAAATAAGTCAGTATCTAAAAATTTTAAAAGTCATTATTCAGACTCCAGTAATGATTGCCTCAGAAATCACTAGTTATGCTGGTTTTATGAGGCTATATTTTTGGCAAGATCTGTCTTCTGAATTCTTTGCCCAGACCCCTCATGCCCTTAATGATCTGTCAGTTCAGTAATTTAGTAGGTCTCAACTTCCAGCTGTACAGATCCCTCAGATCCCAACTCAGCCCTGCCCAGACCTCAGCTCTCACTCATCTCCATCTCTGCCTCCTGCAAGAAGTACCGAGGGCTCCCTCACTCTGTTGCCAGGCCAGTAAGGGCTCACTCTGCAAACACACCCACGGCATCCATTCCTAGGAAGATAAGTGCATGGCACGGTGAACCTGGAATCACTTAAATACCTGTCAAACAATTCATACATTTTGGGTGATCCATGATAAAATGGCAGTGCTATGTTTCAGACCTGAAGTTCACTGCTCAAGTTTATCAGCCAAACACCACTTTGGAGGCAGCACTGCTCCCAGAGGGATTGGGGGATGTTTCTTGGCAGTTCTATAGAAGCCAAATCCTCACCTGATCCTACAGAGGAAACAGATCAGCCAGTGAAGTGACAAGTGCTGTTCAGATAGTTGGAAGAAATAACCAATGACTAGCACAAATGATCACAAGAGCATGTAAAATGAATTTTAGTAGTAGTCTAAATATGAACTGACATATCTTCATGTAGTTTCACACACTCCCAGAGAAGTGACTCTGACAATTATAACACTAAAAAAGGATCCATGATACAGTGAGATCAAGGATGTTCAAATATAAGGCCAGAACAGTAGGGTCCCACTGCCCAAAATTCACTTTCCTGTAAAGGGGGTACATGAACATGTACCTCCTACAGTTCAGAGACATCAGCAACATCTGAAAAGCATAATGCAGGGAGTTAGGCCAAAGAAGCTTCCTTTTACTTGAACTTCCTTTTGTCATAATTTGCTTAACTTTTCTCTTATTCTGGCAACTGACTTCGCTATAATTCTGGCCAAATTCCAGTTGAATAATTCCCTTTTACGTATCTGATCTCTTCCTCTAGAAACTGAAACAACTGCAGAGTTCTACCTGACAAAAACCTACATTTCTGAGAATGAATCTCAGAGCTATGTTGTAAGAAAATCACATTGCTAAAGATGACAAGCATCAGGAAAAAAAGATAGCTTTTAGTCTGCAGTGTATACAGTTGTTATTTTTCTAAGCTTAAATGCATTTGGTTAATGTGGTATTGATTACTGTCATCATAAGACCAATGATTTTCTTTCCTACTTCATGGTTTTATTGTAGTGGCTCTCAAATCTACAAGTAGACCATAATCCTATGGCAAATTTCTTAGAACTGGTCTATTAAGCCATATTAAACGATGAGAACATGATGACCTCTGTCAAAAGCCTTGGCTAAGATGAATGTTATGCAACAGAAATTGCAAAGTTTGGTACTGATTTTGAGGCCAGAAAGTCTGGAGCATTTTATATCAGTAAAATTCTGGCAGCTTCAACAGAATGCTCTTAATTTATGCTGAAATAAATGAAAAATTAATCACATCTCCAATTTATCACCTGAAGGAGAAATAATCCATCTTGGAATCCACAGTTCACTGTATTCTGAATAAGAAGAGTCCTTAGAGTAATCCACTCTAAAGCAGTGCTGAACCCTAGCACAGCATTACAAAAGAGAAAATACACCTACCCAGATGTTATTCCAGAGTAACAGCTTCCCCGTCAAAGCACAACTCGCTTTGTTATTGCAGGGTCACTCATGTACGTGGCTGCTGGTACAGAGATCTTTCAGGGGAAAAAAACAAACCCACCAAAAAAAAAAAAAAAAAAAAACAAAATAAGAAAAACTACAAGTCTCACTATATTAATCCTGCAAAAGCAAGTAAAAGAGATGCATAGGCCACAAAGATGGGTACTTTATATGCAGTTGCCTGTAGCCAAAGTGTTGGAGCAGATCACTGTTAGTGTTTTGTCCTCACTGTGGTGAGACATCTCCTGACAACTGAAAGCTCCCTGGTCATATGAGCATTGCAAGGCCAACCACAAGAGGTGCGGGATCACTGGCACCCCAAGATGTCCTGCATCTCACCTAAAGAGCCCCCATTTCTGCAGAAGACACCTTCCTGCACGTGGCTAAGGAGCTGCTGGGAGGTCCATGGGGACCCCTTCAGCTCAGGGCTGCCTCCCCAACCAGCACTGCTGTGCTGGTCACTCAGCTTCTCCCATGCCTGTTGCACAGCCGGCAGCAGTGGGAAGAACCAAATACCACCTCGAATTGAATGGTGAATGTTGGACTAGTGTTTTTTCCAAAATTAGGATTTCCCCTACTTAAGCTGCCTTTTGGTTCTCTGGTTCCTATCCACTGTTTAGGTTACTTCCTCAAACAGGTTTTGCAAGGGCTTTCTAGCAAAAAAAAGGTGCGTACATATGTATTTATATATATATGTGTATATATATATACACACACATATATATACACAATTATAGTGAGAGTGTGTGGAGCAGGGCTGACTTATGCACCCACACATTGGCCGCTCCCTTCAGACACTGCTGCCAAAAAAGAGCCCGAAATGGGGCCTGTTTCCCTGTCACCATGGCAACGTCCGGTGGGAAGCAACATTTCCTACAGGGATCGCTCTGAGCCTCTGTGAGATGCTGCCAGGCCATGGTGACCCAGGGCCAGGAGCAATGCCCACTGCATGTAGCCTCAGGAGCGGCCGTCACCCCTCGACCTCCCACAGCTGCCCCGCTGTGCCAGCCACCACCACAACTTCTCCTGGGAGTCTGTGGGCAGATACCCCAGTGCGGGGCTGGAGGAAAGTGTGGTAGCTGCCTGTGAAGGCTGGTGGGGAGGGATGGAGGGAGGGATGGAGGGATCCCAAAGCAGCTACCCAGTTGCCTCTTACCTGCACCCCAACCCAATTCAATGGGCTTTGTGATGTGGGGAACTGTTTACCTGAAATAAACCCAACCAAATGTAAAACCCCAAAGTACTGGCAAGCGTTTGACCCCACACCATGCCCAAAGGCTGAGCAAGACCGGACTTTCTTGAAAATAATTGGTTTGCTCGCTGCAACTCTGACAGCTAAGACTAACACATTTGAAACAGTATTTAGATTCACTCAAGTTATTTTTTACTTCCTCCTCTTACTTCTGAGTAACATCAGACCACAGTAACGGAAATTTAAAACCTTCTATTTGCTTTGAGGCGTGTGCACAAGTCTAAGACCTGGGTAAATAATGAATTTATCCACTCATTCACTCTATTATACCAACCCACTTCTGTGTCCTTGAGAGTCTGATGATTACTGTAACAGCATAAGACTGAAACTCAGTGTGACTAGGTACAAATAACTTTTTTAAAATTTGGGTATTTCTTCCTTGTGTGAACATGTCTGGGTGTAGATGGTCTGGTATTAGTGGGCAAAATGAGTAGTGAAGTGAGAAAATGCATTCTCACAGCTACCTTAGGCACCACTGCAGAGAAAGCCTTCATAATATGAGGTGTGGTCTACAGAAAAAATGTCCAAGCCATTCAATGACTAAATATAACTTACCTGCTCAAAGCAAGCCAGCACTAATGCACTACCTGTTCCCTGTCAATCCCCTCTTAGACCTTTTCAGTTCTCCCACTGCAGAGCGCTGAAACTGAAACTTAGCCCTTGTTCAGACACAGGGAATCAACCCAAGAAAGACATGCCGTGGATTCCCAGCCACTGGAAAATAAATGGTGAGAGGTTGTACTGGAAAACTTGGTGCCAGGGAATTCAGCTGCAGAACACAGATCTAAAGGATTTCATTAACTCTGTCACTTTGCAGAATATTTGGTTTCTTTTTCTCAGGCATTTATATTTATTCCTTATTTCATTGAAGTAATTTCCTCATTTTCTTGCATCTTCTTGTCCATCCATCTCTTTGCAGTAAGATCCTTCAGCACGTCCCAACCATCCTGTAGCTTGGGCTCTCTCCTGGAGTTCTTGCCCATGTCCTGCTCTATTTACACCAGCAACTACTCTCTCCTTAAACACAACTTTGGAATCAAAAATCTGGAAGACCTCCTTTGTTAGAGGAGGAGAACACAACTGTTATCTTTGCCTTGCTGTTCAAAATAGAGTAGATCTATAACGCAAAAGCTAAGAAAGGATGATTTCCTAGGGACTGGGGCCTCATCGTTGGTGTTTCTTGTGCCTAATAGGCACAAACTCTGAGCAAAGCTGCTTCCAACTGCAGGAAATTCGTGGTTGCTTTTTTCAGCGTGAATTCTCTGCTGTATAAAATCAGAGGCTTCATAATGCAATCCTTCTCAGCGGAGACATTACCAGTACCTCTCCCCTTTACAGGCATGACAAATCACACAGGGAATTTACAGTATTTAAATTCAATGTCAACCATGTCACACTGGCTGCAGTTGGACATGGATTTAAAAGCTAGACAAGGTGAATCAAAAGACAGACATCTACCTGCCTCAAGCTTCTTATACTTAGGGAATCCAGCTGATGTCTAAGTTTCTCAGCTTGCCTAATGTGTCCTATAATAGCAAAAGCAAAATTTATCAGAATTAGATGAAGGGGTTGGAGTAATGGCACTCTTGTGCTGAACTTCAGTGATGCCAGTATTGTTACCCTCCCACCAAAACTTAAGCTATATTGTTCCCAACTACTATGGATATTTTCAGAAAAAGATACAAAAGAGTGGTTTGTAATAGCACAAAGTACACTAGAATCACCACAATCATTTTTGGTCAAAATGGTCAACTCTCAATTCCTAATGTTATATTTGATCCTGAACTTGTCAGAGGGAGAAAAGAATTAATCATGAACTGGGCTCTTCACAGATCACACACTTTTCCTTAAAATCATTAAATGCGACAAATAAAATTAATATTTTATGTTATTTCCTGGGTTCTGAGCCTTCAGTTTTCAGCCTTCCTTTTTCCATTTTTTTCCTCTATAATTATGAAAGCTTTTGTGTTAAAAAAGACAAAATTTGCCAACACTGAATTCCCAGCAGCTTCATGGAAGGCTTTGCCTAGTAAAAAAGTCAACCTCTTAGATGTCTAAATATAGCAGAAGACTCAAGAATAAGAACGTAATTTTCTGATCAAAGGTGCTTTAGCTGTTTCTGAAAACAGATGACTTATAAACTATCTTTTGGCAACCAAATTAATTTTCAGCTTCTTTCTCAAGAAGCAGACAGCTAAGAACTAATTCTTTAGTAATTCTCAGAAACTTAACTTTTAAAAATTTCATCTTTGGTTTGCTATCAGAGAAGATTTAGTCTCACAAATCAGGACATTCTGGTTTCAGTGAGTTCTAATCATCCCCTGCCCCTGTCACTTTACAGCTGCATTTCTGTGCTTCTGTTTAGGAGGGCTCTGTTTCTTCATATGTTTAAGTTCCTTCACACCTTTACCAAATTGGGACGTTCAGGATGCACAGCATCAGAATCGGTCTTTCATTGCGAGAGGTTTTTGCACCTTTTGATTTAGATATAAAAGACAACAAAACCTAACCAAGGACCACTGAAAACTGTATTTCACCAAGCTACCTGTGATGTAAATGCAAAATCTATATATAGAGATTTTTCCCTTAACCTAAGGATTGCTTATATCTTTTTATAAAATTAGTAGAACATTGAAATGCTAGATTCCAACTCTTGGCATTAGAGAAAAGTTCAATACAGTTAACTGTCAACCACATCTTAATGGCAGGCAAACCACAGCTTCTTCAGTGAATAGTGCCTATTTCCTGGTTTCTACCCCGGTCCATCATCTTTCAATTATTTTCATGAGAGAACAAAAGAGTCAGAATAAAATATTTAAAGGCAGGGTACTGTCTGGTAATAGCTGCTGGCTGCTCCTCAAGCAGAGGAACAGTTCTGGCATGCAGCTAAGCACTCATTTGCCTATTATGACTTATACAAGACTCATCACAGGAACCACACTTACCAGGAATCACAAAATTTGTAAAGGCCAATGAGATTATTAGAGCTAATTAGTCTCATCTCCTGACTAATACAGCTGATGCAATTCCATTCAGGCCTCATTCAGGTCAGTAGCCTGCAGTTGCATGATCTTAAAAACACATCCAGTTTATCACTGGGAATCTCTTCATCAAGGACATTTACCACACCTACTTCTTTCCTGATTCTTCCCCAAAAATCACAGATCCCAAACTGGGTTCTTGTTTGGCCATACTTAGAACAAATCACTCTGCTGTTCAGATCCCTCTCTTCGTATACCGAGGTTAGGCTTTTTGCCTTATGCTTTTTGTAGGAAACCACATTTAGTTGGCTATCAGTGATGACTCCCAAGGGCCTTTTAGTAATCAGAGCTCAGGTTTCAGCCCTTCTTTCTAATCATGACCTTGCATTTAAAATCAAAGGCAAAAGATAGTAGAGCAGTTGCAGATTATATCCTGTCTTCTCACACCTTCTTCAGATGCTTGGGGATTAAGGGTAACCCCTTGCACCTCAATAAAAGTCTACATTTGGCTAAGTTACAGAAATAATCCATTAAACACGTTAAATGTCTTTTCTTGTATAAAGAGGCTTCCCATCATGCTCAGAGCAATATTGAGAAGCACTGATAATGTACAGTGGTTAGAACAATACGGACTGACTCAGTGTTGAAAAGAGTATCAGAAGTCTACTTGAGTGCAAGAGCACAGACCCTTAGAAAGGTTTCATTGCAAGTCATCAAGCTGCAACCCCACTTTCAAGTAACTGCATCCTCTCAGATGCCACAGTGGAAAGAACAGTTACCATGTTTGAAGGGGAAATTGTTGTAACAGAGATTTTCTGCAAAGGGAATTGTGCCAGCAGGTCAGTCCAACAGGTCTCACAAAGAAAGCAACACAGCTGTGTTTGTACCAAATAAGCCCCCACTTGCAGAATTGACTAAAGTTGACTTGAAGCTACCACTGGTGACAGAAGAGCCATCACTGTGGCATTGCAGTGTTCCAACATCCATGGCTCATGCGGCAACCTCTGGTGACAGCTGGACTAGTGCAGCAGCCTGCTGCATTGGGCACAAGCAAGCAAAGCTGGTAATATTGAAGTTTCGCCCCCCTTTCCCTCCTCCTTCCTCTCCCCTGCTACAGAGCCCAGATGACCAGGACTCAGGCCAAAGGAAAGACATCTGTATTCAGCAGCAACAAGGACAAACCTTTTCTCCTTTTGCTGACACAGAGTGTGACCAAGAACAGCAGTAAGCTTAAGAAAAATCCCCATGAAAGTTGCATAGATGCAAGCAGAAAAATGAAGAGTATTTTCCATCTAGCATGCATTCAGCTCCTCAAGGAGCATAACACCACACTGATGTGTTGTCAAGAGTGTGGCAACTCCTCTGCGGAGATACTTGGATGAGCTGAATCAGTAAGTTTTATTTAACTGTCAGCCCTTCCTCTGGTACTGTATCAAAGTAAAGAAATGAAGCTTCGGACTCATCTGACTCTCAACAAACTCTTTCTGTTGGGGGTACTACAGGCAGGGAGAACTTTGAGCTAGGGTTTGAAGGAGCACTAGCAAAATTAGTAGCGTATCAGCTATGTCTGAGTTTCAGAAAAAGCTGAGCCCATCCTAAGAAAGTGAAGCCCCTCCATGGAGCTGGACAGGAACAATTGATGGTAGCAAGTTTTGGAGTTTTTCTGTCTGGAAGTTTATGTACTGGCAACTAAATTCTCGGTGTTTGAATTTGGTCTTTGACACCAAAATATGAACTCACTTTGGTTTACTCAGTCTAAATTTGTTTTCTCAGCAACCTGTTGAGACTCGCTGCCTCAAACCAAAATACAGGATATCGATAGTCTTCCACATAGCCAGGTTACCCTACTGACAGGCAGAAAAATAGACTGCGCTGTCCCACCAGCACTTGAATCTATTTCTAGTGATTTATTTATAGGTGAAAATGCAGGAAAATTGTCCTCCTAGCTCCATTCAAAAATACCAATTGACTATAAATGTTCCCAGCTTTCAATCAAGGGATTTTTTTTTTCCCCTTCTTCCAACTGCTCTGCAGTTAGTGCTGTCTTGTACTGTCTCTCTCTAGATGTATGCGTCGCAAGGGTACATTGTCAACTACGAAGCAAGCAAATGCTCTGACAGGCTGTTCTCCACCCCTTTCCTCTATTAGGAGAGAAATGCTGGTTATAGATGGGTTAATTATTACATTCAATGTTAGCCTTCTGGAAAGCAATGACAGGTTACTCTTGAGACTGTTATTGTAGATAAACCGTTAGGGCTCTTCCACTTACCCTGCAGCTAGGAGTCCTTGAGTGGCTCCCTCCTGAGCAGCCTTTCTGAAGAATTTTTCAAACATAACTTCCTTCATTTTAGTGAAATCCTTTTCTTGCTGGTTGGGAAAGTTTTGAGTTTGGTTTGATATGGTTTCTGGTTGTAGTTGCTTTATGCCTCTGAACTGATGACCTGCTACAGCCGGTGCCATTTTTGAGACTCTCTTCTTCTGAAATTGTTCTTGCTCACTTGTTATTTCTCTTTAGGCAAAAACTAAAGTAATTCAGATGACAAATCTGCATTTTTTTAATATACGTGAGACACAATGTTAATCTTGCCATGTTTCAACATCTAGATATGGATAACTTGCCTACCTCAAAAGATTTTTGAGGCAGAGTGTAATCATGCACATTACTAACATTAAAATCCATTTTAATTTAAACTGTCTCCAATCTTGCTAAGTAGGCCTGTATCATAACTAAATCATTCAGACATGAGCATTTCTTCATAATAGATCTCTTGGAGATGGTTTTGGAGAAGGAGAAAAAATAACAATCTAAAAAGTTTAAATGGCTATTCATTGATCTGGTACAAGTTGAGTAGCATTTTCCTTAAGACTGACCCAGACCTGTCTGATCATGTATATATTAAATATAATAATTTATTAGTTATAATAAAATATTTTTCTCACTTTTACATCTAAGCAGGTATTGGACATACATGCCTGCTTCATTTTAAATTACATGGTGCAGGACAGTGGAAAAAGAGGCCCTACCCCTTAAATCACTACGTTTCCAGTAACATTGAACCAGCAGGGGTTACAAATTGCAGACAACCTGCCAACAAGCTGCTGCCCAAGACCCTGCAGCCCTGTGGCTGGACATGTCCCAGTGCTGGTCATCCCAGGACAGATGGGGAAGGCACCGGCTGCTGCAGCTCCCCAGACCTCACCTCGTGCCAGCTTGCTGCGCCATGCTGTGAGGAGGTCCAGACTCGGCAAACTGCTGAAACCTGCTGCTGCCCAGCCGCACAAACCGGTGTTGGCGTTTCCATCAGTAAAGCACCTCACGTAACCAGCCCTGCAGAAATGCAGCCCCAGCCCTGGCACGCAGGCTCGGCATGAGCCACCAGCACACCAACCTCCTGTGCCTGCTCCAGCAGCTCCACAGGAGGCTGAGCCCTATGCTGTGCTGAAGGAACCCCACTGCAAACCTTGCTCCAGGTCACAACTGGAAATCACCATTTCTCCTAGGGAAGGAACCTGTCCTCACATCCATGTCCCCCCCATCCTCCCCAAGTCACCGCAGGGTGCCTGGGGCAGGGTCCCCCACAGCCTGGTGAAGAAGAGCGATGATGTGAGACCAGCCGGCCATGGCACCCCAGAGGTGCCTCTTTGCCTCTAATGGCAGAAGGAAGGCAGGCGGGAAGGCAGCCTGGTGAGGCTGCCAACAGAGGGGGGGTGGTGGGGGACAGAGGCCATGGCAGGCCCCCTCTGCTGCTGCTGCTGCTGCCTGTGCTGAGTCACTGTGCTTCCACCCCTGCACCGACACTTTCTTAAATAGATGGCTGGGAGTATGTGATTTCCATACTAATGAGTCTCCATAACGCAACCTGCCCCAGCTCCTCTTTCCCCTCACGTTAGCAGGAAACTCATGTGAAATGAATTATTAAAACCTGTGTTAAAAGCACCTGAGGAAGGGCTGCCTCCTCTGCCTTAAGCAAACATGGAGGGCAGTGAGGCAAAGACTGGCTGTCTGTTCTGCAGCCCTCCCACACAGGTCCCCCTGCCTCTGCTGTGCCACATGGCTGGTGGAAGCATGGCACAGCTTCCCAGGTTTTCTGAGGTAGATCAGAAATGCTTTTCCTCCTTCCTGCATTTGCTTTTTCAACACAGATCCTCCAACAGTACCTCAGCCTGCAGGGAGGAGAACCCCTTCAAGAGAGACCACACAGCCATAGCCACCAACCTCCCACCCCAGCCCCACCAGCTGCTCTGCCTTGCCTTAACATCCCTGTCTTCTTTTTTCCTTTTTTGAGACACATCAGCTAAATATCAGCCTTTTAACACCTACTTGAGTTTTTTGACAGGACAAGAACTATCATGCCTTTTCCTTGCATGTTGTCCATGGGAACTGAGCTTTACAGATCCCTGTTTGGTTACAAAGGACGTCCACAAAATCCACAATCGCAGTAAGATTTGATAAGAAGGCAGTTTTCTCAATTTTCTTGCACAAAAAGCTTCTGCATACTCCTGGCTTTCTGCCATAGGTAACTATTAATTTGAGTTTTTCCACTGCTTACAGTACATAGTCTTGCTCACAGAAATCAAACCCTTGCTCATGTTTTCCCTTTGGCCAGTCCTTTGGGCAATTGCTTCAGCTGCTTAAATCATCTTGCTCAACAAAGGGGCTTTGATGCCAAATGTCAGACAAATAAGAAGGCAGAGGACAATATTTTAAAAATACTCAGGTTCTTATGGACATGAAGTAGCAGCAAGCAGAATTTCAGAGAGAAAATGGTTAGAGAGGAACCATGTTCCTACATGTAGAAAGCTCGAGTGCTTTGATGGGACACAGAGGTTGAGTGTGTCTTCATGCCCTGCTGGAGCAGGCAAAATTATTAAAGAAAGGTTTCTGCTGTGGTTTTGACAGTCATGAATAGGAAATGCGCTTCTGTGAAAATTCTGTATCGCTTAATTAAAACGAGCTATTTTTGTGAACGCTTTTGACCATGAACCTTTTTCTTGAATATTCATTGATGATGGAGGAAAGGCATGAGCAGAATTTATGGAAACTCATTTAAAATCTGAATGACAATGCTTGAGAATTTTTTATTATATTTATTACCTATTTGTTATATATTTTTGCATTTCTAATCTTGGTTTGATTACCTAAAGACAGAAGCAGATGCACAGCCACTCGCACCGTGTAACAATTGTTCAATTATGATTGTAACTAATTATTCATGTTACATGAGATCCCTCCAGATTTTTGGGTTTTTTTAGGTTTGCATCAGTCACAATTTGAAAACCATTGGAAATCCAGCCGAGCAGTGGCAGATTCTGCCCTAGGTCTGGTCCCAGGGTACATTTCTAAAGGCACATGTGGAGAGACAAGAACAATCCCTGCTGTGCCTCCAAGACTGGTGCTTTATGAGACCCTGCAAAGATGGCAGGGATGAAAGGAAGAGCAGTAAGAGCAGAAAATACTCTGAAGCATACGCTGCTCTGGAGGCTGTGGGCTGGTTTGGGCTGTGGAAACTACTCTGATGCATGCCAGTGGCTCTTCTGGGCCCTGATATAGCTTGAAATCCCCAGGCCCAATAATGCCTTAAACTTACCCCAAATCCCGAGGCAAGGAAATGATTACCCTAAAGCTTCTTTGCCACTGGAGATGAAGCATGGTCCCAGCTCAAGAGTCTTCTCTTACAGCACTGGAATAATGCTTAAAAGAACTAAGCAGAAATCCCAAGGCATTTGAGCAGATCCTAGAGGACTCAGACATCAAGTTAGGACAAAGACAAAGCTTTCTGATCTTCTCACTCTATTAAACTGCACTCTTTCAGAGCCTGAAATAGCAGAGCAATGCCTGAGGGTACAGTGGTAAGGCCTCTACTGGGATTTCAATGCATCAGTTATTTCATTATTTCTAAAAATATTTAAAAGAAGCCCAATCGCAACACAGCATGTTATAAAAGGAGGAAAAAGAATAAAAACGGGAAAGGTTTATATTTGTGCTTTTATCTTATATTTCTATATTAAATGTATGAGTATATACATTATCTATATTTCTCTTAATTCATTATCCAGAGACTATTAATCTCTTTAGGTGCCAGTATAGTAGACCGGACATCAGAGGACTGTTTAGGCCTGGTTATGTGTGGATCAGACCTGGGTTTGTAGGAAGCATAGTTCAAGGATGCCGCTGTGAGCAGGGCAACAGGCTGTCAGCATTGCTTTAGCAGTAGCCAAAGGAGCCCATCTTGGCCTTTGTTCGTTTACTTCATTTCCAGAAAAGACATTTCATACAGAACAAGAGTACAATACCAAACTAGTAGACCATAGTAAAACACAGCACTGGAAGGAGGACTTCACCTGAGAATATCTGCCTCACTGGACTTCTGTCTGTTGGCTTCTTTACCTTGTAAAGGGACAGTAATATCTACTTCTCCCAGTGCCTGATGAGGTGGCCAAAGCCATTAGAGACTAATGTGTGTGTGAGACAGGTGCCCTGCCAAGGTGTGCTGCAGATGGCTCCTGCCCTGGTAACAAACTTCACATGGGGTGGGAACAGCCCAGGAGTCTGGGTCTATGGCATTAGCACTGCTTCAATGCCCTTCTAGACTTTGACCACCCCTGGTCCCATTCCCATGCCACAAGTAGTTGTCCTTCCCTGCAGCAAGCAGTTGTGCAGCCAGGCTCCGCGCTTTAGTTTCTCTGAGTGGCAAGAAAAGAACACAGCATGACAAGAATGAGAGGTTGAACTCAATGTGATGTCCCACATTTTCAGGGGGTCAGGTAGTGGCATCAACTGTAATGCCAGAAGTAGACTTTTCATCCTGAACTGACAGAGAAGATGAATTATATTCTGATATGAATAACAAAAATACCCAGGATTTTATTAGCATTAAAAACATTTTAAAGGGCAATTCATTCCCATGGTTTTAGTCTAGGCTAAATGATAAGTAGGAGTGAAAGAAACCTTCCCTCTTGCAGATTATTGCATAGGCATTGGATGCATTTTCCTACAGCTTCCCCTGAGGGAACTGATCTTTGAACAGGGATAGTCCCGGAAGCAGGGTACTGGCTAACATTGGCTCTGCTGGAAGCCTTCTTCCTAAAACTAAAGGGGATTTCATTATTTATCTATTTATCTATTTCTGTCTGTATTGTACTGCTCAAAAGTGCAACCACACAGTTCATCAGGCTAGTGGGCTTGCGTTCACATGGGCATGTTGGTCACTACTTAAAGCCCTTCCATACCCAGGGATGAACTGAACACATTTACCAAGGTTAAATAGGTCTGACAGATGTCGCTCTATCTGTCTCTAACATGTTACAGGATTGCAAAAAATGCAGAATTCGAATTTTTATGTATTCTAGCTATATATATAGCACATATATATATGTGTATTCCCAGGCTCAGTAAAGCTTCTCACAGATGGATGCATACAGAGAGAAACACGCAGAAATGTGGAGTGGCTTGAACTCGGTTCCTGCCTTGCACATCTGCCGCTCTAGGGAGAAAAGCCACTCAACTCTAAGCCTGTTTCTGGGTCTGAATCTCCTGTTCGTCTGTACCTGCAGTCTGTGACAGGAGCATCTGGGCACTGAGAGGTACCTCAGAGCTCTCTAGAAATTGAAGTATCCAGGATGTGCAACCACTTTTGAAAATTCTGGCATGGGAGGAACCAGGAATACAGCAAGACATAAATGTAGAAAAGGAATAGAGACAGGGAGACCTGGCTGCTGTACAGAAAGTTTCTGGTTCTGAACTTTTCTACAAAGACACTCTCCAAAACAAGTATGGTTAGGACAACTTGCTACAGCTTCAATAAAGTTTTACAGAACACTTAACTCCCTGATTATTTCAGTGTCTGTCTTATTAAGCGTACCAAATAACATTATCTAAGATCCATTCTTTATCAATGCAAAAGTATCTATCTTAAATGTATATTGTCCACTGTACCACACTGAGTAGTTTACAATCTTTTATATTCTTATTCTAACAAAAACTTTGTAAGAGGAAGATGCCTTTTACTAATATATAGTGGTTAAGTAACATATCCAAGGTCACCCAGTTCTGTAGCTGGCCAGGAGCATTTTAGGCATCCAAGTTGGTGCTCTAATCAATGAGCGTCTTTGCCAGAAAAGCATATAGCATCCTAAGCTGTGCAAAACCCCCAGATTTTAAAAATGTAGTAATCTGCAAATGCCTCCAGTCACTGTTCTCCTTCACCAGTAATCAAAGCAGGTAAAACAGGCAACTTTCCACAAAATCTGTTTCAGGAAAAAGAAGAGCTGTCCAAAGGAAAATGATACCTGTGAAACTGCCAGGAGCTTCTGGAAGCTATGGTGTATGCTTACATTTTGTGTTGCTATAGTAATGCCCCTTGCCCGTTCAAAATTCACCCTGTGCTGAGATCCACAGAACACTAATGGGCTTTGTGAATGCAAACCCTTTGTCTTTCCATTTTAGAAGTAATCAGGTAGCCAAATACCAGATGTACTGTACCTGTCATCCTACTAAGAACATACTGAAGAAAAAGAGAAGTTATTTCCTTCACAAACATGGTATTTGATAACTAGGGATTTTTATGAAGAAGAGGCAATATACAAAGATCAATGGCCACTTACTGGTTCACTCTACCCAGTCAGTCCTTTGGGACAGCTTCCGTTTCTGGAGAATGCAACCTGTAACCCATGACAGGGATGCAATGATGGACGCCCCACATCTCTATAGCTGCCTGGCACTGCCAAGATGTTCTTTCTCATCCTTGCCTGCATAATGCATTGCTCTAGTGTTGTCAGAGAGCACTGCAATAAATGGCAGAAACACGCTCTACTTTGCTGAGCTGCTCTGAGCTGACAGGGAAGAAGGTGTCTCCCCAGATCAGCGTGGAGATGTATGTAGCCAGATCCTCTGACTGCAGGATCTCCACTACGACTTTAGTCCTGGTGCAGGCATTTCTGTAATCTCTTTTTTATTATTTAGGCCCTGCCTGGGGACTGTGGTTGGCTCTAAGGCATTCTGACGGATGGGGATCCCTGCTGAAGGATATTGTGCAGGCACAACATGCTTCCCCTCATGGTGTACCCTTTCCAGTGTGGTGAGATGTGGTGCTGAGCTCGGTGCTAGCATGTGTGCTGTCCTCCCATAGCAGAGGTGGGGCTACAGCACAAAAGAATCCTACTAAGTTTTTTGTCATTCTGGCGAGTATGAATCCCACCATTCCCAAAGTAAGCTGTCCCTGGTGGGTAAACATGCAGGTTAAAGTACAGAGGTTAGCTCACAATCAAAAATGATACTTCAAAGAAGTACTGGCTAATTAGTAAGTGGGAGCTTGTAGACCTCGTATACTTTCCCTAACCTTTTGGGTTCCTTCTGTCTATGGTTAGGCTTAGCCTGAATCCCTTGTGAACAGCTTGCATCCACAGGGAGCCTGGCATGGAGTGCTAAGAGAAGTATTTATCTCACTTAGTGACACTGTGTACGCTGTCCACGCACTTTGAAGCTGTCATGTTAGCTGCAGGATGTATCATGTCCTTTCTACTGCTTCCGAAAGGCTCTGGTTGATGCTTGAATGCATAAGGATTGCATTACTAATGTTATTCTCAGATTTTTCCCAGTGGGATACCCAGTGTTCCCACTAATCCCATCATTGGCAAAAAGCTGCAAATATAGGGCTAATTTTCTCATGGAGATGCCAGGAAGAAATGTCTACTGCTGATGGAGGCTATGGACAAACTTGTCAGACCCTGGTGCTGGAGGATTTCAGACCTACCAGACCATGAGGGCTCACAGATGGGGTCAAGCACCAGCAGACCCGACCTTCTTCAAAGAAAAACTTGTATTTACATCTTTCTCTTTACCACAAATATTTTCTTGCGACCTTCATAGAATCACAGAATGGTTTGAGTTAGAAGGGACTTAAAGACCATCTAGTTCCAACCCCCCTGCCATGGCCAGGGACACCCTCCACTAGCCCAGGTTGCCCAAAGCCCCATCCAGCCTGGCCTTGAACACTGCCAGGGAGGGGGCCTCCACAACTTCTCTGGGCAACCTGTGCCACCACCCTCACAGTAAAGCATTTCTTCCTAATACCTCATCTAAATCTACCGTGACTGCAGCACATCGGTGTCACAGACCACTGAGACACCGTGACTTCTCTGCTGAAGAGCAGGAGCTTTTTGTTCAGTGAGGAGCATGCCAGGCTGTAGGCTTGAGACAGAGCATAATACTGGAGGTGGGTAAAACTGCCACAGGCAGATTATTGCCACTTTGAAATGCGACCTGCACACCAAAACCAACTGCCAGATTTAGAAAAGTGCTCTGGATATTTTATATCCTTGGATGGTCATGACCTCAGTTGTGAATTTCATAGGTTACAAGGCCTTACTGCTGCCCAAA
Source organism: Psophia crepitans (assembly GCA_013399095.1). Classification (NCBI taxonomy): domain Eukaryota; kingdom Metazoa; phylum Chordata; class Aves; order Gruiformes; family Psophiidae; genus Psophia; species Psophia crepitans. Next base: position 334,906 of record VWZZ01006601.1, on the reverse strand, counting down.
TGTTCCTTACAATTTCAGATATTTGATGGTATTTGATGGTAATGGTAAGCTCAGACTCTACTAATTACCTACAACTCAGTCTTCCGAAGTTCTGTTCACTGTGAATCCCATGCAGCAAAGCACATCTTCAACTTCAAGCAGATGAAGAAGAATTAAAGGATCTAGTATTACAATGTTTTACTTAAAGTCAGTGGAATTGCTCATGTACAGAAGGCAAGAACCAGTTTACCAGGTCTCTACTCCATCATGGATCTCTTATTAGTTTTACCTCTTTCTTGTAGCTTCTTCCTACAATCTGTTTGCCTTGTAATTCTTCCTGTTGTTGAGAATAAAGTCCAGATAGCAGAATCGAACATTTCAGGATCTTTTTGTGTTTGAAAATCCTACTTTATGACTAAATTAAAAAAAAAAAAGAGGACAAAAAAATGCTGTCAAACCCCCCTAATAACTGGGTATGTCCCTTTCAACATATTTCTTTCTACTTGTCAGCTGGAAAGGATAAAATATGGCAGTTTTTTTTTATTTGACACACAATAGGCTCTGAGTGACTTGTTATGTAAATTACATTTCATTTAAGTTCAGCTTTAGAGTAAAGAAAGACTAAGTAACTATTTAAATGAAGAAGAAAATTTGCAGGCTTGTGGGAAATACTATTCAATGAATAAGACCCCCTGGCAGAGAGAGTATAGTATGGTGTAGGGGAGGTATTAGAAATCTGACCAGAAAGTCAATGTGTCATGTATTTTTAATTGAAAAACATGAAAGTTGGAGTATAACAGTAAAAATGTCTCTTCTAAAAAAAAAAAATAAAATCCTCAGATCACTTGGTTTGACCACAATAAATTAAACTAACAGCTTTAGAAATATCTCTGTCATAAGGCTGTGTTACTCATAGGTTGTTGAGACAGGCTTTTTCTGAAAAATCTTTCATGAACCTGCTGCACAAGCCCTTTTCAAAATAAGAAAGTCTACTTCCCTGAGGACATAGGTATTAGACAGCACTGCAAAACTGCACATTGAGCTCAGCATTATCCACAGCCCACTGACACATTCCTCCCCCCTCCATGTTTGCTTCTTTGTGCCTGCTTAATGCTCTCCCCGGGATGTCTGTGCTGACGGTGGGGGATGAGGGGAGGCAGGAGGAGACAGGGTGCAGAGCATGCCCCAGATTTGCTATTGTTTCCATCAGAAGTTCATATGATGTTTAATGCCAGGGTAGTGCTGTGTAAGTGAGGCTCTACCATGTAGAGCAGACAAGACTCCTGGTAAGAGCAACCAGCAGAGATTTCAATCCAAACAGTCTAAGCCAGATCAAAGCAAGTCTACATGACACAAATGCTTAAATCATCAGCAGAAATCAGCTGACTATGAAGCCTTCTTGAACAGATGAAAGAAGTAGTGAAAATTTTGGTGTCAATGCCTGTAAAGGTTCAGTCTTACACTCTGTCAGGCTGAGGATTCATGAACTTCCACTCAGCCCTGCAAAATGAATCATTGTGTGGCATTAGGTAGGTTATCTAACCTCTATCTAGTACAAGTTTTTCCACCCATAAAGTGGGAATACTCCAATCTGAGTATGTCATTTACTGCTCTGAGAATTAACAACATGGCTTGAGCCATGTCTGGTGTCGGTGACAGGCTATGCAGGATTTCTGCAAGCCATGTCTTTAGTCAGTACCCTGCTGCTGAGATTCAAGTTCTGCAGAAGATACAACTATAAAATACCTGTGGATTTCAATTTGTAGTGAAGGCAGCTGTGCACATACCCCATATTGGAACGGAATTCAGGCAATGTTATGTTAGTATCGTTAGCTCATCTGGTCTTCACTTAGCAGTTAATAAAAAGTCATGCTGGAAAGCTGCACTTGCACTACCATTGAATTTCAGATTCTTTTCTTCCTGGTTCATTTTGCCAGCATAGTCTAAATGTCTGAGACTGTGTATGCAGGAAGGAACTGCTGCTGAGAAAAATATTAAAAATACCTTGACAAGCCCTGATTCATTACTAACTTTTTTCTTCTTTGCAGAATTGTCAAAGGTGAAAGAAGACTAGAAGCTACAGTTATGGATTTAAACCTCAATTTCTGTCTTTATTAACACACCAGGTATAGATTTTTGCTCCACAATGGTCCATGGTCCGCTGAAGTGAAAGCTATAATGGTGTTCAGTTGAAGCACTAAATTATGTATTTTCCACTCTTTACAATGGACATTTACTGCTCAAAAGCAGGCAACATTCTTATCTTCCCATCTGGTTTTGTTTATCAATAAAGCCCTCCACTTTGATAGTTTAGAAATGACTGTGAATTCCACAGTCATTTTCCTTGTCATTGGTTTTTGGTCTGAAAGAGGCATCTAAACAGAGCCATTTAAATAGACAGACTCCGTTGCTCCCAGTTACCTACTAGTATAAATTCTCCATATCTCACTGAAGCCCAGAGCTATTTTTCCTGCATTTGCAACAGTGTGATTTCGCTGGTATCAGTGGAGATCTCTCCTGAGCTGTAGCAGGGTCACTGGGAGCCCTGCAGCCTCAGGTACCATGTGTGAAGAAGGGTTTGTCTCCGATCTAAATCAAATGCAGACCAAGATCAACACCACTGAGTGCAGCTAGATTATACATGCACAACGACACCCCAGCCAGTCACTCCATTCGACACCGTACACATAACAATACAACTCTGTCAATTATATTTCAGTAATGTATTATTAAAATGCTTTCTATAGTGTACAAAGCAGGAATGAAATCAGTATGATGTGCAAGGGAATAAAACTGTTAAAGATTTACATTAGCTGAATATTATCATGAATAGTCTGGGTCCTAGAAAATGATGGAAAGATGCCTTTTTTCCCCCCAGAGCTCTAAGCCCTCCATCTTACACCTCCTTTGTCAACAGCACTAAAAAAGTGAGTGAATACCCAGAAGTAGGTCACGATTGCTAATATCCAAGGATACCACGTTTCTGTGGTTACCTTAGCGCTCCCTCCCTTTCTCCCCCTCTCTCGAACCAAAGCACAGCCTCCATACCGCCATTCCACACCAATGCCACATCACCCACTTCAAAATCCCTGCTCCCCTTTTACACCCACATTCCCCACACAGGGTCCGCCCCACAGCTCCAGGCTCGGATCCAAACCTGCGATGCCCGTGCAAAGAGAGCCGGGAGCTGCGGGAGGCCGGGGCCGGGTGCCACACTGAGTCTGTCAGGCTGTCCGTCCCCCACCACGCTGCATCTGCACCTTCCCTAGATGATGGACAGGACGCGGCAGCTGAGCTGCCAGAGACCAGCACCCTGGGACCCAATCCCAGCCGCACCTGATGGGGTGCTGGGTGGGAAGAGGCAGGCTGGCAGGTACAAGATCACCCCCTCACCCCACAGCAGCACCCAGAGCCAGTCAGAGAAATTAGGCGCCATTCTACGACGTCGCTGCAGCCCTGATGCCCTCACGTGTGGCCGAAGGGGATGTTTCTCCTGCGCGCGTTCCAGCTAGCATGACATGAAATAGACTGAGGCTGCGGACGCGGAAACAGAGAGGCAAGGCTTGAGGCATAAACACAAAGCAAATCACACCGTGGCAGCTGTGTACAAAACGGGCCGGCTGTGCATTTGAAAGCGTGAGAAAGGAGCAGGCTGTGCGCAGAAAGACAAGCTTCTGAGATGTGACAATTTTAGCACTGATTCATCATGGAGTAGATTTGCCACAAGTGGGGCTGGGCCATGGTGCTTAAAGGGCTCTGCACTGATCCACGTTTGGGCAGGCTTTGCAGCAGGCTTTTGCTCAAATGGGATGTTCTTTCCCCTTTTTTTGACAGCACCCATGGGGTGGTAGAAGTGGCAGCCTGGCAGCTGCGGTTCATTTTCAGCAGTCCTATAAAGTACTGTGACTATTAAACTAGCTGGCTCTAAATTTGGGATGTATTTGCCCTTATTTGTTGTTGACATCAAGGTTCATGCCAACCAACTCCCTTGTTGGATTACACAGGGAGTGCCCACAGCAATGGGAGACACACTGCTCCAAACAAATGTGTTTGCAGCGTTTGGATTAGAGCTCCCGCTGCTGCATACCAGCACAGCCCGGCGGCCGGTTTTTTAGGGCCATATGACTCAAAGTGACTGAATTACTGAATCCAGTTATGATTGCAGACTTCATGTAATACTTGTTTCATCCAGAAGAGTCCAGACGTCATCTACTCTACACCAAGCAGTTCTCAGCACCCTATCAGCCACCCTCTGACAGTACTTGCAAAGAACTCTGTGTCAATTTTAACCGTTTTAGGTACCTGCTGAGTGCCAGATTTAAGTGACTTTCCACTTTGTCAAATTAACACTTCTCTTCTATCCAGTTTTCACCCAAGTCGTATAACCTTCATATCTGCCTTCCTCTTGCTGTCAGCCCACAAAAATACCCTTGGAAGTCAGTCTTGATTGAAACTGAGGCTGTGTTTTAATTTTTAATTACAGTTATTTAGCATGTGCATTGGATGATCTCCAGGATTTGGGCTCTGGGTGCTAACTGCATTGCAAATGTGTACAGATCCATCAGCTTGCTCCCTAAAAGCCAGCAAAGAAGGAAGTGATTGGGTAAAGTGGGTAGAGTAAAAAGTTTTGAGCTCTTGTGGATACGCAGGCTGTACATGGAGTTCTAGGCAAAAAAAAAGACCGCCAGATTACATCGCAATATCATCTGCACTGAATCACAAAAAATGTGTGTTTGACTGAGCGTTTCAGAAAGGATTTTAGTCCTGACCTGACACATCCAGAGATGGAGAATTTGGCACTTATTTGTTCCAGTCAGAAATCTCTCCTACTGTTAAAAAAACAAATAATGCCTAATTTTTCATTTAAATGGTTAGCTTCAGTTTGCAGCTATTGTCTCTTACTATGCTTTTCTCCACTAAATTAAAGAGTTCTTTAATACCCAGTATTTTCTCACCATGAAGATATTCACGTTGTAATCAAGCCACTTCTCAATCACCTTTTTGATAAGCTTAACAGGTTAAGCACTCTGAGTCTCTTACTAGAAAGTATTATCTGAAATTATAATTCTAATTTTTTTCAAAGCCTTTTTGGAACTCTTTTCTGCAACCTCATAGTTTTTTTCAATATTCCTCTGAAAATGTGGACACTTGAGCATTATCCAGTAGCCCAACAGAAGTGTCACTAATGCTATTTGCAAAGGAAAAATCACTTTACTGGAAGTTATTATTCCCCTCTCTACTCATCCAAGAATCACATTTAGCCCTCTTTTTGCATTAACATCTGTCAGCTCATGAGTTGCCAAGCCAATTCTTTATGGAGTTTTATTTGTAAATTCTCCAGATATACCCATTTAAAATGTTAGCTAAGTCACACGCACCGTTTGATACCTCCAGCTCCTGGAAGTCAAGTAATCATTTCAAGGGTTCATTTTTGCATCCATATGCCTGTAACATACAAGAATGCACTTGTACATGCCACTTCTTAGGTCATACAGTCCACTTTCCCCACCATGCCCCAGAGCATCCCAGATCTATATTTTTCAAACTTGTATATACAAGCTTTAGTGCTAATGAAGCTTTTCAGTTTGCATGGTTCTGGCATTACACTCAATCTCTGCATCTCAACCAAGATTTCCAGAGAGGAGGCCACAGGCTGCCCTTTTCCATAGCATGTCCGAGCACAGGAGGACATGGCAAGCAGGGAAGGAGGCACCTTTCAAGCAGAGAAACACTGTGAGGGAATTGGACAGAGCAGCAGCAGCAGATGAAACAGGCAGGAGACATGCAGGCAGGGAGGAGCTGCTGTGCTGGCTGCCTTTCTGAGCAAACTCTCCATTTTTTCCCCACCATCAACCTCTTTTCTTCAGCTTGTCACTTACTGTTTTACCTTCTCCTTCACTCTGCTTTCCCCAACAATGTCCTTTCTCCTGCTGCTTTTTATTCCCAGTCAGTTCATTCCCATTTAAACTCATTCTCCACTGCCAAAGCTTTTCACGGAAACAACAATTCTCCTGCTGCTTTTACACCCTTCTCTTGGTTCCTGTGTGTCACCCCCTTGTTCCTTGTCCTCCTGCTCCAGGACATTTGAGTATCTTTGGGGCAGGGACCACCTGGAGCCACGTTCACCCAGTCCCTTGTGTAATTGGGCCCCTCTGCTTGCTAATTTTATTTTAGCCGCTATTCTAATAAATGTGACTAATCGTAATAGCACTGTGATGTCTAGTAGGAGAGACTGATGAAATAATTGTGTAGCGGGGATGAAACAGCCGGGCTGATGGCAAAGCAGAGCAGGCATTAGCTGTGCCAGCCTTACATAACATTGCAGGCTGAGTGAGAAGCACCCAGAAGGAACTCACTTCTTATCTCACCCCTTCCTCCCCCTTTATTATAAAACAAAAAAAAAAAGAAAGAAAAAGAAAACAAAAGAGGAGAAATTCCCTGTTCTGCTGCTGCATGCCTGGGTGCTGGTCCCTTGGCTTGCAGCGGGGCGGGAGGGACAGCCACCGCTCTGCGCCGGCTCAGGACTTGCTCCAGCTCTGATCCCACATGGTTTGCTGGGCACGGAGTCAGGTGTCACTGTTAAAAAATGGTTCTTTGCTTTCTGATTCATGATGGCTTTTTTCCCATCTTGCAGTGGATGTGAAATATAATTTGAGTTTCAATATATGGCTGGGGGTGCCTTTCTTCTCTTGTTAATTAGTTATAACCCTTGCCTGGTACTGACGCTTATGTTGCCTTAGATGGCTGATATCTGCTAACCACCTCTCTGAAAGATTACAAAAGAGCCGTGAAAATGAGAACAGGGAGATGGACGGGTGGATGGACGGATGAGGGATGCCTCTATTACAAGGAGTGAGCACAGAAAGCTTGGATTAGGGTGAACAGCTGGTGCGGATTCAATAATCAACTGCTCTGAAAGAAAAGCCTATTTTTTCTCATCCCATGGCATTAGAGAACAGGATACCAGAGCTGCCAACCTTACAATTGAAATGTGCCCACACAGAATAGCAAATTCCCCTTGGTTTGCATTTAAATGCTCCTGGCTCGTTAGAACTCCATGCAACCTTCAATACATACATGTGGTCTGCATTTTATCCTGCAAACAGAGTGCTGCACTGCTGCTCTCAGCATGTCTCTGCTTTCATTTCAACACCAACGGGAGGGATGGGACAGGGGGAGAGAAAGGAGGACAGGGAGCTTATCGAGTTTACAGCTGCTGCTGAGAATATTGGTTTGATTCTCGCTGCTGGTCAGGATTCATTTCCACAACAGGCAGCAGGTCGCGGTGCCGAGCACCAGTTTAACGGCCTTAGGAAGTCGTTCTTCAGGACAGCCCCTTGAGAATAACGCACCCTGCCAAGGAGCCGGCTCACCACTGGGAGCCATCCTGGCGAGCCATGGCACGAGGAAGGGCTGCAGCACTTTGGGCTGTCAGTAGCCATAGGGGAACGGTGGAGCTGGTACATAAATCTCTGTATGAAAATGGGGAGGTTTGTTGGCTTTTGATTTTCCCAGGTATTTTGGTGATGCTAAACATGGCAGGGTTATTAAGACTTTCCCCGACCCTATCGGGAGCAGCAGTAGTAGCAATAATTCACTCTTCTTCCCCTTCCTGACAGCATGCCTCCATTTCAGCCTGGGGAGCCAGCCCTGGGAGGCCAAGATAAAGACCCTCTCTTTGTTCTCACAGTGCCTGAGCCCTCTTCTTGGGCTGCAGACCTGCCCAGGTACCTAGGGATGGGCTGCGATCTAAAGAGCAGAAGGCCACCGGAACATGATGATGACAAATGGGACAGCAAACAGCTGCCAAGTGGGGATGTTTTTCTCTTCGCTCTGCCAGATGTGAACAGGAGGTTAAAAGCTCGATACATCACACTTGATGCCATCAGCTAGCCAGTCTCTTGGCTTTTCAGTAAAAGTAGAGGAAACGTTTTGGGTTTAATGCTCTCCTTATTATGGAAGATCAGGATAACAACATTGACCAGAACTCTTGTAACCAAGCAATTTTGATTCATATCAGGGTACTGAATATTCAAAGGGAGAGAGCCCAAAAGCTTGGGCTGCGGGTTTGCAGCCGAACACCCTATTAACAGTCACGTCATATTCCTGCTTGTTCAGTGGCCTGGTTTTTAAGGGAAAACATGGCTTGTCCCTGCTGCCCCAAATGCAAGGAGAAGAATGGAAGGGGCTGCAAGAAAATGTGTCAGCCTGGGTCCCTCCTGTGCTTCTTGCAGAAAGGAAAGGAAGATATTAATGCAGATGATTTTGTTACATAAATACATGTTGTATCAGGGCCATTTTTAGCATTTGTGGGGGTGTGAAGAACTTCTCCAAGCTGCGTATCTATTTCATAGGATTCAGCTGAACTGAGGAAAAGGACAGAGAGTTTTAAGGTAAACTATCAAGATACATTTTATTTAAGCCCACGCAATTCTGTACCGGGCTCTGCGTGACAAAAAAAAAGATTTCACTAGCACCTCTCTGGCCTTAGTAGTGGTTTTTAATGCTTTGTAACAGAAAGACCTCTTAATATAATTGGATGAAATTAAGGACAAATTCGTCATCAAATTTCAAATAACATGTCTGCCATTTGGCTTCAGAGAGTTTCAGTTTCTTTACATTTCAAAGGGCTGCAACATTCAAATGAAATGGAATTTTAAAATCCAGAAATCTAGTTTTTAGCTTAATCTCAAAGTCATTTAGACTTCAAATAGATAATTTCCTAGTCAGAAAGGAGCCAATTTTTGAATGAAAAATAAAATCTGGAGGTAATTTAATGAATCAGGTTCATAACATACTTCTCTTGATTTCTGAGCAGTTTTCTGTCATCCTTTCCACTTCAGCCCCATGCCCCATCCATCCCTGGGGGATGCATGTGGCTGACTTCACTCTCCCTGACGTGCCCATCTGCCAAGGCAGAGAGCAAACTGCGGGCCTTGGCACAACCGTGGCAGCTGGGGACATGTTACATCCACCCTAAAAATGGGCCCGGGTTCTGCTGTGGGCGTAGGCTGAGGGTGGCAGGGACTGGCATGGGCAAAAATGGATTTTGTCCTCCTTCCACACTGGAAGTGTCCAGCAACCAGAGTGGCAAGGAGATCCTCTGAATATTTTTGCCTGCAAATGTTTAAAAAAATTTATTTTTTTATTTTATTTTATTTTTTCCATGGTCACCTGAGAACATTCTCCTTCTGAAAACCAGTTTTGGCTGGCTGTGTTTTACTTATAGAAAGGCATCACCAAAGGGAAGTCTCATTGGGATTAACTAGTCCTGCAGTTTTTGTTTCTCATGCTCCAAAAGGATCTGATTGTTTTGAAAGAAAAAATTTTTAAAAGGACATAAAAAGGTAACTTTTCATAAATCATCTGGGCTTGGCAATTTGTCTAACTTCCAGTGTCTACATGTGGTGTTTCTCAGACTTCGCCATGCAATCCACATGGCAGATTCTAGCTGGGTCATTGGTAGCTACAAGGCGCCCAAAACTAGAGGGAAGAGAAGAAGGTCAAGGAGGAGAAGGGTTACCTAAATACATCTAATTTAATACTTGGCACATCCATGGCAGCCTTGATCCAGAGTATTTTACAAACGCGTTAAAGAATGTTAGCCTCATTTCATAAAATCAGAGAGATTAGTCCATATTTTGGACACTTCACAGTTCAGGAACTCCACTTTTCTGCCACAGGAGGTCAAGTTTCTCAAACTGATGTTCTAAATTCACCTTGAATCTGCTGCCACCTGTGAATTACTGCTCTAAGAGATTCATTTAAAACCACCCTCCGAATGGCTGGTTTAAGTGGAAAAGAAATCAAGAATTAATTTCACCAGTGACAATAGGGCTTTTTGGTGGTATAATGACAAGGAAGACTCAGAACCCTGCTGTGCTCCCCATAGTTGAGCATCAGTATTCCATTCCCTCATTCTATTGATTAGTTTATCTTGGATTTGTTTTGGAGATACTCAGCTCCAGAAGCAAACCTATCCTGCTGTTAAGGAAAGAAAGGTTTAAAATTATTCCTCAACATGCATCAAAGAGGATACAAGATCAATGCAATATGTCATAATGGTAAGGATTCCTGAGTGAGCCCTTAGACTGTAGAACCCAACTTTGGCCACAGTGTTAATAGGAGGAGGAGATTCAGGAGTTCAGAGAGACTTCAGAGAGCTTGTAGTCTGCGAAGAACAATAAAACTGCTAAAATTATGCTTTACACAGGCTGACTGCGCAAAGCCATGGTTTCTCTTTTTGGAAGGGGAAATAAAGATCTTCGGGATATCCATCTTGAGACTAATTGTCATTCGCAGTAATAATACACACAACATGAAAGAATACAAAATAAGGAAGTCTCATCATTAGGAACACTTGAACCTGGGTCAAAATAAGATATACTCTGGAAAGAGACATGCAGTACTATGAGGACAGCTGAATGGAGAGAATAATAGAGACAGGTCTTTTCTACCTGTTGTTTCCATTAGAAACATATAGTTTCTCTGAGGCATTTGTTTACTCTAACTGCTTGTCACACCACCACCACAAAGGGACTTTTCAGTGTGTGACGGCTGAGACTTAAGACGAGTTTGCAAAACCCAAACCCACTGAACAAGTCACAGTGGCAAGCAGGTTAAAAATTAACAGGACCTGTAAACAATAAAACCAATGAAATCATCCTCTTAGGCTGCCACTCTGCATTACAAAAGAGAAAGCAAAGAAAATCTAGAAAGGAGAGAAAATGCATTTCCATGCCTTCAGCATGTGGCTGGGAAGCAGGAATAGGTCAGCATGGGATTTTGTGAAGATTTCACTGTATCTGTAGCAGCAGTCCCAGCTGGGATACAATGTCCCTGGGCCAGCTGGAGCCACCACTGCAGATACAGTGGTACCCCCTGGCACCAGGAAACTCCCCAAAGTGTCCTTCTGCAGTCACAGCAGTAGCGGAGGCATCTCTGAAGGGTGAATCAACACAGCTAAAATCCATACCTAACTGTGGAAATGCCTATTCTCTTCCACCTAACTAAGGTGCTTAAGTTAGGGGCTGTGAAGTTCTTGTGTCCCTCTCTAGTAAGAAAGAAAAAAGAGCACTTGGCTTTGGTCCTATGGGTATTTTTCCTGGCATCTAAAGCAATGTAATCAGACATCTCCACCTCCTCTTCTCCCCACCCACACCATCACAGGTATGTAGTTGACAGTGGATCAGCGTGGTGAACTGGGATGGTGACCCTATCTGGTTTAACAGAAACCCTGCCAAAAAAACCCCAGCCAACCAAATAAACCCCACACATATTAGATAAACCTAATCAGTTTAGTGGAGGAAACAAGCAGTGCCCTGATAGTGGGAGCATGTTTTCCAGAGACAGAAATTGTCCTCATGGGTTTACGTTAAGAATACAGAGGTGCACAACAGGTACTGAGCCCATTCAGCAGAGCCTTTTCTCAGAGACCATGAAAGTTTGAAAGGTTGCATGAACAAACACAAAAGAGAAAGTAAAAACAGGTAAGTCACAAATAAATAGTAAATCTATGAGAAGTGGAATGACCTTCACTCTTCTTCCCTCATCTCTCATCTTTACAAGGGGAGAGAAAAAAAGAAGTTGGTTTCACTATGTTAGCTCTTTTTCAACAGGCACAATGGACTGCATTTTGTTGCTGTAAACCTACTGCCAACAGAGGATATATTTGTCCTAATGCGCTGCTTTGTTCACAGCGCTGTACAAAAATTACATTATACAGACACAGTATCTATTTAATCATTGCAATACATTACATTCCTACTCAGTGATGTTTCAATATACCCACACAGGAGTTTAGAACTGAAAGTTTCCTTAGATAAAAGTCTTCATCTTTATTCTCATGTGTCTATACTAGACCATTACTCTAGACATTAATATATATGTTTAAACATACAACGTGCTGTTTTGCTAGTGCTGTACACGAATGTATGCACGCACCTTTGCCTGCTTAAACAGGACCTGCAGCCCAGCTGTATTCGATGAATACCTAATTCTATTTGATAAATGCTCCCTTTAAAATCTTTCCTCTATAACATGAAAAGTCAATGCCCTAATTTTAAGTTGCCCTTTGAAAGCAAGCCAGTATTCAGATGGATATCGACCCTGGGCCTGCTGGTTGTTCTACAGCAGTGTTTGGAAGGCTGCTGTTCTAATGAATGTGCTAACATTTGATACACACACTAACAAAATCAATAGCGCTATTTTTAAAAAAGCATGTGGCTTTACTAACTACACTGTCACTACCCCGTCGTGCAGAAGTTTACTAGAATCCTCCCTATATGACTAAATTGATGCATCTGGCTCGTTTCTCTACTCGCTTGCCAGAATGCATAATACCAGACTTCAAGGACATTCAAAGTCAGCCTCTGCAGCAGAAATAACTGTGCTTATTTAAGTTTGAAGCGTATGTGGTAGCCAGTACCCGAAACTCCCATGCAAGTGTCAGTTTTTCCTCATTTCTGCCCTGCTGTTGGCACAGAGGAGACCTAGGGGACCTAACACAGCTTTCACATCATAAATTCCTGCTTCTGTGGTTTCCAAATGAATTGGGTGACTATAGGCAGAGAATAAAATGTGTTTCTAGTCACTGTTGAATAAATTAATCCCTGCTCTTTTGCTCCCTATCTGCAGTAGGCAAAACAGACTGAGAGGTTCTTGAATCTAAACCTTAGATCTGCTGCAGCCCATCTAAGCCACCCTGTTTTCCAGGCAGCTACTGAAAATAGCCAATCTGTGTGAGTGAACTGGCTAGGAACCTGTAAGGGAGAGGAACGTGTGTAAGAAACAAATCCAGATGAGATCCAAATGCAGTGTATGTTCAAGCTCTTCCAGTCACATTGACTTGATTTCAGCTCTGAAAACATGCCTTCTCCTTAGGAACTGGTTCAGTGCTAGTCTGTGGGTATATTCTTGAACCAGAGACTAAATATAGCACTAAAGAAGTCAACAGTTAAGGCAAGATAAAAAAATCAAACAGGTAACACTCTAATATTATGTTCAAGTATGTTTTCCTTCTCTGAAAAGTTTCGTTTAACATTATAGAACTATGTGAATCAATCGAAACTAGTTATTTCCATCATTTGAATCTTCAGTGCTAGTTAGTTGCCAAAACATGGCATCATCCTCATCAGAAGGAACAGAAAATTCTTCACATTCATTTGTATTTGCCTGTACCAGGCATAGGATGGCTGAAAAAGCAGCAAAGCAGTTACACAAATTTTAAGTGAAAAAAGTTTCCTTTTTCTTCTACTTTGAGTAAGCATTGGCCATGGCAGGAAAAATATGAGCTTTTTTTTTTTTTAACTTTACCATATCCCATTTCAACACTAAAGTTCCAAAAGAAAACATAATACTGGAAAGTTTGTACAGCATATGGGTATCCTTCCGAAGTCCTGTAGAACCGATACAGAAAAGACAGAGCATACTTATTACAGATTCAGAGGATAATCACTAACTGAAAAGTTTGGTAATTCAAAGCCTTTCAAAGAATATTTTTTCACACAATGAATAATTAGAAAGGGAAACTCATTGTCACAGGCTGTTATCCAAGTGGAGAATAGAACCAAAGTGCACATCCAGTGGGATATTTTAATGTGTTAAAAGTACGTAATAAGCATCACACCAAAGATTTTTGCAGGGAATATAAATCAAGTTCCATGTAATGTCTCACCGTGGGGTTAGGAATGGGATTTACTTGGTGGCAGATTAACAGCCTTGGCCTTCTGTGCTGCTCCTTGCCTTGTCCTCCTAAATGCCTGGTGGGTGTCCCTGCCAGACAGAACACCAGGCTAGGTGGGTTGCAGTCACCAATTCATTGCAGCAGCTCCCACCTCCTACCTCATCAAAGCACTTCTCTCTCTTTTGAGGAAATGAAAACTAAGAAAACATAGATAGCTTTAACACCTGGTTGTTACTTCTCTTACAAGAGGCACCAAGAGGCTCTGGGCTACATTGCTTTCCAGGCTGCCCACAGCACCAGGCAGGGCATGCAAGTGAGCCTGTGCCATACCTGCACTGCTGCTGTGGCTGCACCATGGCAGCCAGCAGTTAGTAGGCACAGGCTTCAGGGAAAATTATACTAGTCTTGTGAGTATCTTGGATCATACTTGTGTGAAAGCCTGGACTGAAATCTTCTGCCTTGGTACTAGTGGTAGCTAGTGACGGCAATGCCCACTGCTGCAGCAGTCAGCTCTGGCCTGCTGTGATCCTACATATCTAAATGCAATTATCCCGGTTTAAAAAAAACACTTCAGATAAAAAAGAAATTAACCGAACTATCCAATTTATCCGTATATCAAGTGAGGAACTGACTCCAGTGTTCTTGAGCCTCAATGAACTGCTTTAACCTGACCTTCCCTCCTACAGAGACACTGTAAAATTAGACCGAAGTGGCCTCTATGCATCTATAAACGTCTGATACTGGGAAAGCAGAGAAGAAAAAGACCATTCTGCCCAGCACACATAAGCAATATCATGTAAACAGGAAAGAGTGGGAAGGCAATCTCCGCTGCAGGCCTTCCTAATGAAACTGTACTTCTGAAACTACAATCCAATAAGGAATAGCCAGGAGAGCACAGGAAACCATCCGTAGATCCACGGCTCATTCCTATCCCGCATTATTCAAACTGAAACTGTAACCTCACTGAAGAAGTCCAGAAACTGGTGGTTGGAAAGGCACTATACACTGATGCCATGTGAATGACGGATGACAGAGCAGCTGGGCAGTCAGGTTTTGAGGCAGCATTGACTGTGTCTGGAGAAGACATCAGAAGGTGAAGGGAAGCCTGCAGAGGCAGAAGAGCGATGAATGTGATGGCAGGATGGAGCAGCAATGAGGTCTGCAGACAAACATATCTATAGCTTCACTCAGCTCACCAAGCTACCGCAAACAGTTGCTGAATTCTTTCCCACATTCTTCTGTCTCATATTATTTAATCTGCCTTTCACCAAAAAGTCAAACTATCACAGACTGTTCTGTGGCCTGGGCATCACAGCAGGGTGTCTAGCACACAGATATTAGGTTAGTTTCTGGGCAGGTATTCATCAGGTATAACCTGATAGAGTACCAGCTATTTTTTCTCTTCAGGTGACATGCCTTTCCACATGTAAGTAATATAAATGTGCACATTTCTGCGCAGATCAGTAGACAATATCACTTTGCACCCGGAACATGGGCTCTGCTTTTTGAGCTCCTTCCACTCCTCAGGCAGTTTGTTCAATCATGATTCATTTTAAGCAGATGATTTCCACCATGCTGGACAATTTCTTCCTTTTTTATTACACAATCCCTTCAACTATAGAGGATATTTTGGCACCATGCAAAATTTTGTTATGTGCATGGATACATCCTGCAGGTTGTAACAATACCTCTGGATTATGATAATCAAGGATGTTCCAGAAAGGGAAGAACTTCATTATTTATAGGCTTGGATTTTTATGAGAAGTACATCACAGCTGGGAAGTATTTCTCTAAGATCTGATCCTTCACCCACTGCTGCAAGAGAACTAATAATACCAGAAAGCATTTATGTGTCTTACCCAAGACTATAGATCTGATTAAAACACTAAGAACATTTCCTTCAGGCTCAGTTAAGACCCTCTGTAGAGGGAGACACCTGGTAAAAGTAACTCATCCCAAATATAAGCGTGTGTAAAACCAGAAAAACCTGCCCAAACAGCAATGGGGAATGTTGTAAGAATAGCCCCGAGAGAGAGTCAGCTGGAAGCTCTATGGGCACAGAATACCTGCAGATTTGGGGCATGGAAATGTTGTGTCTATTGCAGCCAGAAAAATAAGATTCTGTGTGCATTACCTGTAAATAAACTGTTTTTAAATGAGAACAAACCTCATCAGAAACTTCCGAAGGGAAAACCCCCAAAATCCGCAAAGGCTCTGAATATTCACTCGCCACTCAGAGGGACCACAGTGCCTGAAGGACACCTGGTCACCTCCTCTGGCCTCTGTTATGGGCACTTCCAGCTGGCAGCCTTTCCCCTGGCACCTGATGGTGAAACAGGTACCAGTGTAAGATACCAACCTGTTGTTGGGTTCTGTGGGACTGATGGAGCTTGGGCTGCCTTAGACTGGGCAGGACGACAATGCGCATCTCATCCCGCAGTGCTGATTCTGGAATCTAAAATGTACAGGAAAATAGGAAGGCCCAGGGTTTCTTGTGGATGAGATTTTTTTAAAATTTTCATGAACATAAGTGACAGACACTTTGGAAGTTTCCACTTTTGTCGTGGTTCGGCCCCAGCCGGCAGCCGAGCCCCACGCAGCCGCTCGCTCACCGCCCCGGCAGCAAAACACGGGGCAGAGTGAGGCAACAAAAGGGCAAATGGCTTCGAGTTGAGATAACGACCGTTTAATGGGCCGACAAAGGGAGAGGGGAAATGACAATAGGGCTGCAATAATTATCCCGGGATGTAAACAACCGCGGTAACAAACGCAGTACTTTACCGACCGACGACCCGACAGACCAGACGGACCAGAGGCGCAGCCCGCGGCGAGACCGTCCCGGAGCAGCCCCGGGCCCCTCCCGGCCAGTCCCTTTATAGGGGCCTGACGTCACGTGGTGTGGAATAGCGGCCGGCCCGGCCCGGCTCACCTGGCCCGGGCCTGAGCATTAACCCCGGCCTGGCCAGAGCCAGGACAACTTTGTATTCTGCTTTCATCTTAATGAGTATTAACTTAGTTCCAACAAGGGAAAGCCCAGAGAACACTGATGAAGAGAGGGAAACCGCAATATTTCTAATATTCCCCTTCACTCAGCTGCTTATACTGTATTTAGATGGGTATGTACATAGGTGGGTAACATCTTTAATGTCCAGGTTTCACCAAAAGGATCTAAATTAATCTCTGTGGCAAATATGGAAAGCTCCAGCACAATCACACCCAAACTGAATCAAGCCACAGGAGTTCTTAAGTCTGTTCCCCACAAACTGTGGGCAACATATGGGTGCTGTTGCTCCTCAGCAGCCTGAACCCATCTGACTGCTGGTTCCTCAGGCTTGGCGGTTCTTTGGCCAGCTCCCACGACTTTGGGCATGGCCCTATTGGCCTGGCAAAAAAAAAAAAGGTGAATAGCTTTCTGCTAGTTTAGCATACTGAAATGGCTGGGCACTGGCTGTTTGAGGCAGGAGGCAGGGTCCCATGGCTAGGGTGGGAGGAAGATCATGACCATGCCGAGTAGCTGATACATGGCTCAGATCCTCATGGAATTACAGCCTGAACTGTGAAAAACAATAGTTTTCTTTCTGTGAAAGGAAGGCACTAATGCCAACTAATAGAGCTGTGGAACTTTTCAGGTGACTGCCAGTGACCTAAACATCTGCTGCAACAGTGCAACAGAAGAAAAAAGTGACTTTGTCTATCTAGCATCTAAATTATTTGGTCTTGTGTTAACTGATCAACTTCTTGCAAGCTATGCTTACTTTTCGCAGAACAGCATATTGTGAAAACCAAGCAATTCTTTTGCAAGCTGTAAAATACAGTCACTGCAAGTGGGCACCAGTGCAAATGAAGGAGTCAGTGCCAGGAAGCATCACGCTCCCTGCCGAAGAGTCCCTCTCTGTATTTGTTGTATGTTAAAACAAGCTGCTCTCTGCAAGCTGCATTTCAGAGCCTAAAGGTACAGGATCAAATTGCACACTCTGACAGTGCCACTGGTATGGCAGAGGAAGCCTGACACTGTGCTGCTTCACCTCAGACCAGTCCTGCCAAGCGCAGGAGCACTGCACCCCAAAAGTGATGGGTACTCACAGCCAGTGCCAATGGCAGGGCAGGGCGTAGCTGCCCAGCAGCTCCTGGCACCGAGCTCTGAGGGCATCTCCTGCTTCCTCCAAAATACTACCTGGTCAGCCTCTCCATTTTCAATTAAACAGAACATCAGGTTTACAGTGATGTTCATTACAGCTGTTCATGTGTTTTGGACCTTTCTTCTCCACAGAAACATAGTAGTTTATGCACGTGTTTGGACGTATCAGGGCACCTCACCTTCTAAATGAATTTAACCTCTCAACACCCTTCTCGGGTAGATAATTGTGCCATCCGCTTCCCCAAGCAGCAAAGTGGTTTGCAGATGAGTGGCCTGCTAAGGCACGAGTGTGTCCACAGCATAGCAGTGAGGGAACCAGCCATGCACCAAGAGGGCAAGGACTCTGCTGTGTGGTCAGAGCACCGTGGCCTCCCACAGTCCCTGCTCCTGTGCCCTGAGGGTCAGCCCCACGCTGGCTCTGCCTGCGCACTTCAATAGGCACATTTAGATGTACCAGAACGGGATTTGCCCTTGCCTTGTTCTGCTGAATGAACACACCAGCAACAGAGAAAATGCACAGAGAGGATTTTCTGGGTAGAAAAAAGGAATTAGAAAAAAGAGGAGGAGAAAGAAAGGTAACAGAGAAAGTCAAAATGAAAGCAAGCAGGGGAGATAGGGTGGAAATATATGTCCTGGGTCTTTGGCGCAGGTTCCTCACTAGCACATCAACTAAGTCACATAAATCTCCTTAAACTCAATCTCACACTTGTTTGACTTCTTCTGAACCCCCCTATTCCCATTAGAAAGCTATTTTGGAACCTCACTCCTCTTGTGGCTAGAAGCCTTTTAATTTCCAGACTAATTTTATTCATAGCCATATGCCCACCTGTTCTCCTGCCAACCTTGTACCATAGCTTAAATGGTTCTCCCTGGATGATGTTAACCTCTCAGTTCTGGTTTCATGCTTAACTTAAGCTGAGTCTATGTGTGAGCTGCTGCCAAACAGGCATTCCCTCACCTCCCTCCAGCTGGTGGCATGGGCACATCTTGCGTCTCTGCTCTTGACATTGTGGTCACACTCCCTCCTCCGTACCAAGTTAGTGCTCATGCTATTGCCGACCTCATGGTCAACCAGTCTTGGAAAACTCATCTAGCTGAAAATTAACTCAGAAAATATCCCTGATTCCACAGTTATCCAAGCATAAGCACTGGGACAAGGGAGATGTGAGAAGTATGCCGCACAGCCAGAAAGAGGTCAAAACCCCCTGTGCTAACAGCCTGGACATTGGTTTGAACCAATTGTGAATCCACACCCAAAGAGAGCAAGACTTCACTCTTACCCTTTCACATTGCCAGGCAATAAGTCACAGTTCTAATTTCTTCTTGTTGGATAGGTTGTCCGTCCTCCAGATATCCTCTGCATTTGTTTCTGCAGGAGTTAATCTCTCTGAAGCAGGGGATGACCAGACCTGGACACACTGTACTGGAGGAGTCCTCACCACTGCCCTCTTCAATGCCATTCATATTTCTCTTTCTGGGTCAGAAAAGCCTTACCTGACGTGTCCTGAGACTGCAAGGTTTTTTTGATTGAGAAAAAGAATGAAAAGGCCTGAACAATCCAGTTATCTGGGCAGAGAAAGAGGACACAACTGTTACTGGGAATGAAAGCAGAGCCAAGAGGTCCCTGTCAGTCCTGGAGCCTCATGTGCTGAACCCTGCCCTAACATGCTCTTAGCACTTTTGCCTTCCCCAGAGAAGTTCCTAACTAGTTAAAAAAAACTTTCCTTGGGTAGTAGTGGGTGAGCAGCCCAGTGCCAGGGAGCTAGAAGAGGTGACGCCGACAAACCAGGCAATGGCAGTGCCTTAGCTACTGGTTTCCTCACACCAGACAGATGCTTCTGTCGTTCAGCATAAGACCCATCTAACCACGAATGCTTGCAGTCAGGCATATGTTTATGCATGTTGTTTACATAGAGCCTACATGTCCCTTCAGATGATATTTTGTAAAATGCAAGAGGTAAACAAATGAAACAGATTTCAGAAGAGTAATAGGACGAAATGGAGAGACAAAACTTTCTCTACAGAGAAAAGGGGGAAAAAAAAAGAGTCATACCATTCTTTAAATGATTTTGCATTTTAAACTCTGATGGGCTATCTGGTCCTTGGTGTCTGGTCCATCATCATCCTCTCCCAAGCCCACAGTGCAGTATGAGTGACAGCTGTCCCTGGGTCCTTTGCTTTCAGGGAGGGCGTAAAATTGTCAGAGTACCTCCAAGAATTCAACACAGAAACACTTCACACCTGATGACAAATGTGTGCAGAGGGGGTGTTCCCTGGTCAGAAAGACATCCTACTGCCTAGCAGCTGAATCATATAAACCTTGTTGCAGCTTTGATGCAGGACCCTGATCCCAGGAGCCAGAAGACAGGGCCTGCTTGAGGCCACTGGCTGGCAGCACAATGAAATCTGCAGCCTCCATCTGCAGAAACTTCCTCTGGATCACATCAGTCATACCGTAACACCACAACCACTTCCTTCCTTCCCTCTCACAGCCCTACCCTGTGCAGGGAAGTGAGCTGGGGTCCCTGTCAGAAAGGGGTGTGCAAGTGCTGGGCAAGACTGCTGTAGAGAGACCCAAACTCCCTGGCACGTGCTGTGGTGGCTGGGCTGGATAGACCTATACAGCACGTTTACTGCCCATCCACAGGCCACCTGAGCTTCGTGCTTGCGGTGAGTCGCACAGGAGGGACAACTCTGTCATCTGTACACAGGCAGTGAAGCAGCTCTGCATCTGTCTGCAAACACCAGTTAGTCTTCTGGGGTTTCTGGACATCTTACTCAGGATGGAAAAAGAGTGTTTGTCTCACTGAGTTTTGCCCTTTGGAATATCAGAAATCTTCCCCTTAAACTACCTTTGCTTGGTTACAGAAATAAGTATTTCATTAATTAAAAACAGAAAACAAGCAGGAAATAAATAAGAGTTACTTCTAATACTGTTTTAGAAAACCCTACAAATATGAAAATTACCGAATCCTTAGATTAAAGCCGTATCAGGGGGCTGGGGGGATATGTAACTGCTCTGCTGTCTGGATTATCTGAATGAGTAACACTCGAAGTACTGCTTGCCAACTGCACACATAAACCTGGTTTATCACATCCCCAGCAAAGTAGATTATGTTTTTGTGGTGCCCTTATCCACATGTTCAATCAACAGGACTGCATTACCTTCCTCAGTGACCTTCATATTGCTCTTACAGATTAAACAGCCAGGCATGAGTCCTCAGCCCCAGCTAAGGTAATTGGCTGCAGTGCGAGTAGTGCGACCCGGGGCAGAGCTTCGTGGTGGTGTCAAGGTCAATTATATCAGAAGAGACAGGAAAAGCCCCAGCAGAGGAGACCTTCACCTTGAACTTGCTGTGCATCACCAGGAAGGCTCAGCCGCTCTGAGTGCTTTGTGCTGAACCATGGTCCTGCCAAGAGTGGCATCAGGCACCAGAGAGAAAGGGAAACCAAACAGCAGAGTTTCTCCAGTGCTGCTCTAATTAAGCAGTTAATTAGTTCTGAGCTAAAATAGAGGTGTTGCTGCAGACTGTGGGTTTGAGGTCCTGGTCCTAGTCAGAACAAGAGCAAAGGTTCAGATTTAGGCTCTGTTAGAATGAAGCTGGAAAATTATGATTTGATCTAGCAAGGTTGTCTCCAGCGATGAAGGACTTTACCAGTTTTACAGGTCATATGAACCTGTGTTATAGCAACTCGTCTCCTTGATCTCATTTGTCGTTTCAAACACTGTCAAATCTGAGGGACCCTGTCTTCTGTGTTTTAATCCACCTGCCTTTGGCAGCCTGTGGCTCCCCAAGGCAGACTTCAGTTCCAGGACAGAACCCTCTCAGAGACTTCTCCTCCTTACCTGAGTCCAGAAAATATGGCAAAGGGAAAACAGAAATGTTCTCTATTCTACAATATTTTATCATGCATTGAAGAAAACAGGTATATATTTTAACGAAGCTAAAAATGTTTAATGTTAAAGTTTGCAATTATTGATAACCATCTTAAGACAGGAATCCCTGGATATTTTAAAACTGTATCGTCCCAGCTGTGTTATCCATAGAGAATATAATATGGCTATGTAAAACTGCTGTGATTGCTAAGTGTATTCAATTTTCTCTGCTAGTCTTGTGTCCCCCACATACTCTCCATCCACATCAACACTCACTAAATATTTTAAGCTTGCTAAGTGAGTTCGTGCATGCATTACAAATAAACACTTTGGGGAAAAATACAGCTATTTTATCTACCTCGGCGTATGGGCATGATCTCTGTGCAGAGATGTGAGACATTGTCCCTTTTCCTCTTATCCTCCCCCTTCAGGAAAAAAAACCCAAACTTTGGAAAGCGGGTGATGTGAAGGCAGGGATTTCTATAGGGAGCCTGTGGAACAATGCGCGCATTCGCCGGGCGCAGTGGGCTCCCATTGTCTCGTCTTCCCACAGATAATAGAGGCTTTGCCAGTGGGGAAGCTAAATGGTGAACAAATGCATGGACAGTAAAGATGATGTCGGCAGAAAGTGCAAGAACCTCCTTCTGCTTCTGTTTCTTCCAAAGGCTTGCTCACAGCAACTCCTCTCCATTGTGGTGTAGGTAGCGTATATATTCATGATGTGCTTGCTAAGAAATGCTGGCTGTCGTCAGCAGAGAGGCCTGTATAAGTGCCTTTATTCCACCAGCCCCTTGGAGTTCAGACAGTATGGCATCCATGAGTGGGGAGCAGAACACCAACTCTTATGTTAATGAAGATTACAGTGAAGAATGGAGGGGATGAAAGCCCAGCTGCTCACCCACTGACAGCAATTCAGGGGATTTTCCCTTACAACACTGGAGTACTCAACTACAACTAAGTTTCATCAGAACTTTCTTTATAAACATTTCAGAGGTTTCACAACCATTCTGGAAAAATTTACATGGAGATAAACCCTTCATGTCAGGCCTCAGATAAATGTAAAACATGGCTGTTACATTTGACTGAAAGACTCAGAGATGAAACCAGTAAAGCACTGCAAATACACATACAAAAAGCTATATACAGTTAGAGTACACATGCAAAGAGTTGCAGAGAAGTCAGATTAAGTTATTTTACCCCGGCTGATAATTCAGACTGTGAAAATTAACAAGTCTTTTTCCTAGCACTTTTAAGCCACTTATACCAATCTGAAGCAAAAGAATTCTTTTCTGTTAAATTCTGTGGGATGACTCAAGAAGTCTGTAGAGAGGTGATCAGTTCCCATTCACTTCCAGAGGACTTTTCCCCCAAGGATTTGAAGTGGCAATCAGCAGCAATGGTAGTTCTTCCATCCCTTCCTCCACTAGTCTCCTCCACAAACTGCAAGCTGTGAGATTTTAAACACTCCTATTGCTACAAGTGGAGAAATAAAAGACATTACAGAAGTATCACTTTTGAGACCATTCATCAGTCTTCAGCATATTGTTGGGAAAAGAAAGCCACCCACATTAATTCTTTTTTTCTCCTGACCTTTTGTTTTCATAATGCTTGATAACAAGATTCATTCAAAGCTCTTGCACCAAGAGTTCCTTGAAAACTATAAAAGGCATCTTCCTATTTATAAAGCTGGGCACCGATAGCAAGATGCAGTGTTTTTAACCTAGGTGTCCTCACTGGCTCCACCCTGGGCTAATAGAGATGGAACATCTTTACTGCTGAAGGACGAAGTGGCGGCCCCGCGTAAGGCAGACTCACAGCCTTTGCCTTTGAAGGCAGGGATCTGCAAACATCTTTCAGCGTGGAGAAACCAAAGATCACAGAGGGGCTGGGATATCTCTTTCTTCAGGTAAGCCACCCCTCGGCGGAAGAAGGGAGGCCGCGGGGAAGCTGACAGCACTGCAACATGCTACCTACTGTGAGCATTGAACCTGTCTTAAACAGAGGAAATTAATACCAAGCACCTCATTTAAATGGCACCTCGTTTGGGACAAAAGCCAGGAAATATAAACGTTGGTTTGCTCTGCTCATCACTCACATGACGGTGTCTTTTGTTTTTCAGCGTGATGAGCAGCTAGGATAGAAAATCAGCCCCAGCTCTGAATTTCCTGGCTTTTGTCAGTTGATGTCACACCCATAACATTATTCAAACGGGGGGTTTTGTGTGTAACAGATAAATGTCGACAAAGCCCTGTCTAATGCCTTTTAGGTTGCTAGGAAACCTGGCTCTGTAGCCACCACAGAGATATCTCCGGCTAGGGGCTTAGATAAGCTCTGACTTGTTTTGATTAGGTGAGCTTTACTGCAGAAAAGACAGCAGCATGCTTGACATCGCAAAAATATGACCTGCTACAAAAACCACAGCACACAGATCATTTATTCCTTATGGTCACACCCATGGTAGAACACTAAGAATACCTTGCTAGCCCACAAAATCACTCACCCCCCCCCGAAAAATCCACATCTCCTAATTAAGGTCTCCCTTGGTCTCCTAGGACTTGGCGCTGCTGCTGCTAACACCTCTGTGTTAAATGGTACTGTGGTGAAAAGTCATTATTAGCCTGTCTTAATTTTGCGTTTCAGGGAAATGACGTTATTTGTGGTCTAGTGGGCAGAACAGATAACTAAGAACTAGATTACCTGCATTCTTCTCTCAGCTCTGCAATTTAATGATTGTGCTTAGAAAATAAGTCTGAATGAGTTATACCTGTGGCAGGTGTTTATGCAACGCTGTAAGTGGAGGGGCCAAAGAGACATGAGCCTCTCCGCTGTTGCTTGTGGTGACCTCAGGTCTGCTGAGGCTTTTCTTCTCCCTTCAGACCTAGTCTGTCTCTGCCTGCTTACCCTGTGCTGATGCCCTGCCCCTGCCTGTGACATACCCAACAGGCATTTGGTGAAATGGTGGAAATGCTGTGCCCTGCTGATAGCTGGTTTCCATCCTTCACCTCCTTACTATCAAGAAGTCTTTCCCTTGCTCTATCCTACTGCAGTCCAAGCATCTTACTTCTTGTCTTGTCCATAGCACATATAATGAACAGGTTATCCCCTCCTCTCTGCAGCAACCTTTAATATATTTGAAAGCAATTATCCTTTCTTCCTCCGTCAACTTTTCTGTAAAGAAAACCTTAACATTCCGAGTCTTTCTTCATAAAGTGTATTTTTCTGAACATCTTTAAGTCCATGGTGTATTGCCTGAGAAGGCAGGGCAGATATTCTGCAAGCTACAGACAAAACCAACAGTATCAAGGTGAAAGGACCAGTCTGACCACAGGCTTAGTCATGCTGTACCTGTGAGCTATGCAGTTTTTATCCAGGTTGCTGGCAATAGCTTGGGATCACATAATCTACTCTTTAATCAGGAAGGGATGAGGCGGACATATCTGCTGATGCATAGGGTTGCCAGGAGGTAGTCATGTCCAGCTGGAGCAGTCCAAACTACATGACAGAGACCCTGGGTTCATGCTGGGGTATAAGCAGACTCAGGACTTTCAGTTTGGTCTAAGTTTACATTTACATATTTACATTTGGTAAAGTGCATGGCTCAATGAAATACCCTCGTGCGACAGATGGAAGTCGCAGCACTCAGAAGAGACAACCCAGCTGAATTGCTAATGGAGTTTAAAAAGGCTCTCCCTAAATTCATGCCCAATTACATGAAAAGTTTCATTCACGCAGAAAGTGCAATCAGCCCATAATCATAGCATTGTTAAAGAAATCTCTGCTCATCAATCTATCTCAGGTAAAGCTATTACAGGAGTTTAATTGTGATCCAAAGGGTGAAAACAATCAGGCTCTTTCCAGCTAATTGGGAAAGCAAGTTTCAGAATAACGAGTTCTGTGCCGAGAACTCCACAGCTGAAGTGTTTCAGATGGGAGAGCTTGGTACAAACAGGTACTTTCCAAACCACTCAGTATATAGGTTAATATTAACATTAGGCATTGCACATTTAACTCAATGAGCAATGGTCTGGTATGCTTCCCTGCACCCACGATCAAGCCTTGGGTTTGTGTACTGTGTTCAAACACAACCTTATGTACTGGGACCCTCTTAGAGAGGGGACAAAAAGCCTGTTTACACTGTCTTTGCAGCTTACACCTGGAGCAAGCCCCGGTGCCCTGGCTGCCCTGTACTATTTGTCCTGTGTCCCTGAGGAGCATGTGAACTGTGACCACACTGCCGCACTCTGGGAACAAACCTGGCATCGTACCAGTCTCCATTGCTGTCTGCAATTGGGTGTGAGCATCCCCATGCCATCCCAGCATTGGGGTCAGAATGCACTTACTCCATGCACGGCAGAGGACCACACCAGTGTCCTCCTCAGATGGTGACCAAGATCAATAAACAAGTGCAGAGGCTGTTGCAAAAACACACTGCCTACTTCTGCTACAACCACGTCTGCTGCCATTGCCTCCTCAGCACGCAATGTCAGTCCCACCACGGAAAACCTCACGCACTGGCATGTAGGCAAGGCCAGCTCAAACTAGGGCTATGGATGGCTACACACAGATGCCTGTTAGAGCTGATTTTGGCCAGATGGTGTTTGTGCACTACTCTTGCCCCAATTACGTGCCCGGCTCTTAGCTGCCAGCCAAGCTGTGACATAGCAAGTTGTTACATGGAATGCTCTCAGGGCCTGGATGCTGTTGTTGGCAAACAAGGGCGGGAGGCTACTGGTGGAAAAGGCGCTGTGTGTGTGTGTGTGTGTGTGTGTGTGTGTGTGTGTGTGTGTGTTACCCCTGAGCCACCCATCTCTGCTGCAGAATACACAAATCACACAGCGTATCTTTCCTAAACATAGTTGTAGCTAAACATAACTTTTTACTTTTCATCTCTCCAGTAAATATAACTTAGGCACGACACCTACCAGAGCTAGGGACAATGCCAGAGGCATGGCCTCACGCTTGGAGCCCTTCCACTTGTCCTGAGCATGGCAATAAAGCTGGAAGGGGTGAATGAATGGCCCCAGGAACCCTCACCTGTCTCAAGGCTTGCCAAGGTCCTAGACCTCTCAGACTGAGTGTGATGCTCAAGTCCCAGGTGACAGTGAAGCACATACCATAGTTATGACACATCAGTCCCAAACTGGTGTAGCTCATGACAGAGACATGTATGTCTAGCTGCTCCAGCATGATGGTTGAAGTCACAGCTCTTTACATGTGTAGCCTTTGTTTAGATGAATCTGAAGTCAACTTACTCCTGCAGGCCAAACCCACAGCACAAACTGGTCTTGGCCAGTTCACAGCATGTGGACATCCTGGAAGTCCTGAATATGGAAGTCCTGAATCGCTCTTTGCCTCTGACAAACTTTTGGGTTTTTTAATCACAGGGTTCAATACAAAAACTCAAGTGGTCAAATAATAAGAGGATTGATATAGAACTCCCCAGATTTGTACTTTTCATGCCAACTAG
Organism: Psophia crepitans; assembly: GCA_013399095.1. Taxonomy (NCBI): domain Eukaryota; kingdom Metazoa; phylum Chordata; class Aves; order Gruiformes; family Psophiidae; genus Psophia; species Psophia crepitans. The sequence continues at coordinate 307,761 of VWZZ01006601.1, read as the reverse complement.
GAGTCTTGAGAGCACAGCTGAGTGACATTTGTGTGCACGAGTATAAGCCTATGGGTGCTAGAGAATGCTCTTGGGGCAGGGAGTAAATGTGCCCAGGTCTGTGTAGATAGTATCTGTGGTGTGTGGATCCTTGAGAACAACCTTCTCAAATGCATCCAGGTTTCTCCACAGGGGTAGCTATTTAGCTTGCTCCAGATAGGAGCTGGGCTGACGATTGCATGTAGATGACCAGAAGACCAGGACCAAATAGCAAATCTGATTACAAATTAACTGAGTGGATGCACCCAGAGTCATGGACTGTGTTCACAAGGTCTGAGAGGAACAAATACAATTTTTCCAACTGTGCGCTGCACAGCAGCAGTTTTGGCAACTGCATGCATGCTCTTATGACTCTACAAGTAGGTACTTGGAATTACCCCTGACTCACTTGTCTATCTCACGAAATAAGAGAGGAACCAATCAGGCATATGACAACCATTTTCTTCAATTTACTAATGACACTTTGTCTGGCTTTAAACTCCACTGTTTTACATATCTTGTTATTGGAAAACTGGGCTCTGTACTAACTGGAAGTAGTGGAAATGAGTTATCAATCTGTATATCATCTGTGTAGTGATGGCATCTCAGCACAGTTCCTCATAGGCTCTGGCTCCATGAGAAGATGAGATGCCTTAGCTATGCATTGCTGCCAACGACTGGTCTTGCAGCCCAGCCACCTCCTCACCTCCAACACTCGTTGGTCCCACCCATGAGCTCTTGCAGCTCCATAAGCCACAAGAAAATTATCCACTTCCTTTTCACTGGGTTAGGTTTCCTCTGCATTAACAAATGGACATAACTTACAGGTGGGTTTGACAAGTGCCAGAGCTGACACAAGGTAAACAGCAGGTGAACACAGCTAGAGATGCAGGAAGTCAGAGGAGAGCAGGACCTCCCCCTCCAGTGGCAGATGATCATTAAATCAGCTCATCCCCTCTTGCAGGATTGCATCTTTCTGTTTCGTCTATACACTGAACAGAGATACTGACAAGAAATAGTCTAGGCAATATTTAGCGATAGTACAGCACTGAACAAAAAGTACCCTTCACAACTCATACTTTTTATACGAAAGCCCATGGTGATGACAACAAAATCTTAAGCTTAGTGTACAATAGCCGCTGCCATAGTTAAAAGGACCAATGCGAGCAACTCATTTTCTTTACTGTTTGTCATATATTGTTCTCCAGAACAATGCAGACTCCTCAGATTCAAAGAAACACAGACAATCAGGGTTGTCTGTGTACTCCCAGATGAGCTTCCCAGCCTATTTACCAATCACTTCACCTAAAGAGCTTGGACAGCAGAGAGATCTGTTGTCAAAAAGATGTCAACATGAAGAGGTGATGTATCATGCCCACTGATTCACCTCTTCCTTCCCTAACTTGAGTATTGTAAACATGGCTCAATAACAGGCCAGATACCTTCTGGACAGTCTCCGCAGGCCTTAAAGACAGTGTCTGACACAGAGTAAATGGCTGAAGTTCAACCAGAGTCAGTGAGGAGTTTGCCCAAAATGGAGCTCTCCTCAGGGATGCCAGCCAGGCCTGTTCAAATTTGTGAAAGCATATCTAATTTACACTTTTGGTGTGCCTTCTATTACCTCTGCCATGAGGCTGAACTTTTTAATGAGATTAATGATCCATGGGTCACTGCGATCAGTGATTGATGAGGTTCTCAGCAAAATCAATTTACTGTTTCTTTCTACCAAGGGTTGCTGCCACTCTACCGCATGCCAAACTGGGTCACAATTAAGACAATGTAGTTTGATCTGGTTTTCCCTAACCAGATGCTTCAATTCAGTGCTTACAGTTTGTTGGAGACAGTTTTCTGATAACCCCGAGGGAGACTAATGGTAGCCAGTGCATTAAACCACTGATGCTAATCTGCAGGATTGGGTATCAGGATATGCAAATGAATTAAATTAGATCTTATTTTCAAAGGGTATCATAAGCTGTCCCTTGAGCTTGATGTGCTTTTGGACATGATTTGATACATTAACATTTAATTTCTGCCAGGTGTGGTTCACCTTCCTCTGAGGTAAAGCGCTTTCAGTGTGACACAGATCTTATGCCTCCCTCCTTGTTCTGCTAATAAGAAGTACAAGATCCAGTTTCTCTCTCCTCTTCATTCCCCCACTGCGTTCCTCCCACAGTATTTTAAAAATCTGACAGTAACGTGAAGAAAAGTTGTTGTAGGGCTTCACTCAGCGACTCCCAGATCACTTTTGCTACCTTGATGTGCCAGCACTGTTGGGAGCTGAGCAGCTAGACTGTTTTTTACTGCTGTTCTTCACATTTGTATTGCCCTGGGACAGTTGTTCTTCCTTGACCCAAACATAAGAACCACTAAGAGGAGATTTGTGCCAGAGTACTGGAGTTGTGCTGATCCCATCAGCTGCTGGGATGGGATTTGGGGATATTAGTCAGCCCAGTGTGAATATTTGCCCCATGCAGGCCCTCAGGATGAGTTCCTAGCTTTGCAGCTCACCACACTATTTGATTTATGGAGTTCCAAGTGACCTGGGACATAACCACTGCCAATATTTAAGATCATAGATTTTAAAGGTCAGTAGGGACCACTAGCCTTCATTATACCAGAAGCCAAATAATTTAATCCAGTAAATCCTGCCTGAAATCCATATCTTGTGGTTGAGCTGAAGCATATATTTTCAGAAGCTGCTCCAAACTCAATTTAGAGATTTCATTTTAATGAGGTATCCCACAGAGCTCTGTGTCCCTGTAACCCTCCTATGTGCAGCGCTGCGTGTGATGTGGTCGCATCTCCATTCTTACAGTAGACTTTTGCTTAAAACGTTGCTGATTTTGGTTAGAGCAGCATCATTTACTGAGGGCTGCCAACGTGCTCTGCCTTGCTTAAGTCACGGTTTTTTATGATGTAAATTAGACAGATAATACTGTCCGTAAACCATACTGCATGATCAGATGGCAGACTAAGCTTAGTGAGATAGAGATTTCCTTTTTAATTAAAACTGCAACACTTCTGTGCGGTGGATTAACACTGAAAGCATCACTGAAGGAAGCGAATTAAAGTAGGATTTGATGAAAAAGTGGCCATTTCTGAGCAATTTAACAGTGTAACAACTGTGTCACTTCCCAATGTCTTCCTTGCAGGACTCCTAAGATTATATTATCTTTCGTTAATCCCTAAAACTCCTTAAAGGTAGTAAAATGTCATCCTTATTTTATTGGTATGAAAACTGGGATGTGGAAGGTTGAAGCCAAATGTGATTTCATCGTTATTTCTCTTTCATGACCTTCATCTTGACAACAAGACTTTGTTTTTGGAAGCACCTGGTACACAGGGCTAACGCCAATTTCTATGGGAGTCAAGGGATCTTCAACAGCTCCAAAAATCCAAGCCCAGTAGTTCTTTTTAGGTAAATCATGTTTTTCCCCTCAGACAACATGTGCACTTGACAATTAAGCTGCCATACAAACACGGAGCTTTAATTCCCATGATACCCAGTCCTGCTGGCCAGTGTGTCCCAAAAGACTGCCAGTAACCAGTGCTGCCACAGATGTCACACTTGCACTGAAACATCCTGGCTTTTCAGTGAAAAGCAACCTAGAATACTTTCTTTTCCCTAAACTTTCCCAAGCTACAAATTCTTGAATCAGACTGATGCGAGCCCACCTTCTCGTCGGCCTCAAGATGAGTTTCTCTCTATTAGGCTGTATCTGCTGTTCAGCTGACATCTGTTAACAAAGCAGAGTATAATGGATGGTTAACTTCAAATCTAAAACTTGCACATGAATTCTTTTCCTAAATACTCTGCAATTAGACATAAGCTGAGTAAGGCAGAGACTGCAGTATTGTGTCACTAGGAAACATGCAGGGAGAAGAAATCTGAGCTTGTTCCATTAAAACAAACCAAAAAAAAAAAAAAGCAGCTGAGATAGTTCCCCTTCTGTTCCTCAGGTATGTAACAAATCCTGAATCAGCTGCTCACAAAGAACAAAATAATTATAATTTAATTTCCACATGCATATTTACAGCAGTAGATTAGAAATACCTAACAATTCTTAAGCAAATACCAGCTTTCTTCCAGAAAAAAAACTGTCTGTTGAAAACAACAATTCCAATGTGGTTACAGACATTACAAAACAGACCAGCTATTTGGTATTAAACCTCAATAAATTATTGGAATAATCAAGTATTTCTGTGCTAGCAAAAAAGAAAGAAAAAGAGAAAAAAGCATACCCCTGCAGATGGGATTATTAGGGGGAAAAAAATGAACTGAATTCATCACCTACATTTTCCTACAAAAATTACTTCATTCCTGTTCAACTTCTGTATGAGACAACCTATAGGAAAACCAGAAAGCCTCTAATACTCAGGCTGCAAGCTCCTTAAAAGGGGGCTGAATTTACTTTGAATACTACAATGGCATCCAAAACCTTAGAGGGCCTCTGGGCAGAGGCAAAGTTAGTTTATAACAATAATAAATAAAATTATGCTTACCCCATCGAGTACTTCAAAGGAAATTAATTTTTAGTTTTACAGAATAACTGTGAATAAAAACCACATTAAGCCACGCAGACCGCCCTCAAGCCTAGTACAATCAATGCTAGCTATCCAGACATTTAGGAGCTGGAAAAAGATCCCTAAAGGTGCATATTTTGCCCCCAGCCCTTCTCGTATCCCCTGTTATGGAAATCCACGAGATTGCAGATGCGGAAGGACCCAAGCCTCCACCTGCGACTACCTACCCCCATCATTTTATGCCAGTAAACCCTGCAATGCAGCAGTGAGTACTCTGCACTTGGGTAAGTGTTTGCTTGTCTCTCGATGTCTGTGCCAGTGAACGTGTATAGGCAGCAGGGAGCTTTAATAAAGCAAACTCCGCAGTAGACTGCAGAGCAGGCTGATTAACAGTTTCAGTGGTACTGGGGAGCATGGCAAAGCACTCTGCCTCCCCTCCTCCACCCAGCCTTAAACCTGATAGATCAAAGCTTTGACCAGCATCAGGTGGTTAAAACACAGTTCATTAACTCATGGTGCTTTCTGTCTGCTCGCTGTAGAAAGGCTGCAGGAGCTGCTTACGATGATCACATACTAAATGTGTTTACTGGAGTTCAAAACAGCTTGTCTCCCTCATGCCAAGACCGCCCTTTAAAATGATATTAATTAAGCAAGCAGCTTTAATACAACAGGCAAATGGCATGTAATCAGTGATTATAGCAGCAGGCAAGGACATGATTTCCCAGAGATTCGGTGAGAAGGGGACAAAAGCAAGACCTTGTCTTCCCCGCATGGCTTTGCCCAGGGCTCTGACATGCCCCGCTCCCCCTCCTTGTTCTCACAGGTCCCATGGGTGGCCTCCATCTTGCACGAAGGTCTCCAGAGGGACACTTGAGTCAGGGAGAGAAAAACAGTTTCCCTTCCCCTTCTGTAACGAACCAGCTGGGGAAGGAGACATGTTTCCCCAGCCAATTTTCAGACCAAGGGAATGCAGGGTGACACAGTGACAGCAGGGTGCAAAATCACTGTCACCCCAACTCCCTTCATGGAGCGAAGTGGCGGGCATCCAGCTAGGCTCAGGTCCTCAAGGTGGGAGCAAGCACCGCAAGCACCTCTGGGGAGGTGATGCTGGCAGACAGGGCAGAGAGGAGCAGCCTCCAGCATGTAGCAAGGGCCATGGCCCCAACGTGAGGGAATGCTCATCAGGCAGAGAATGGTCAAAAAACGGACTCACCCGGCTGTAAGCTGTTTACCAGAATGAGATGGAAACCAAATTAATAAATTGTCCCAACTCCTGTCCCCACACTCCTACTCAGTGTGTTTGCTTTTATCCCTTCTGTCTTTGCTCCTGCCCTCCCACATGAGAAAAGCAAAGTTACTTGTTTATTTTCCTTGTAGTCCTTTATAATGCCTTATAAAACCATTACCAGGGCTTCCGGGCCAAAACCCCATTTTACAGCTGTAGCAAACACGGCTCAGGGAGGCAGAGTGACTCAGTCAGGCTTCTATAGCCAGCCCACACCAGAACCAGCTTTCAGGGTGCGTTTTATTTGGCTCCTAAAATGAACCTTCTTGCACCAGAACCAGAACTTTGCACCAGAGCCGGAGTTTCCCATCACACTGAACTTGCTATCTTTAGCCCCTTGGTCATGTATTTATTCTTTGTTCTTCAGTGTCCTGGATGTTGCGGGATGTAAAGCCAAGTGTATACTATTGTTCGCTTCAGCTTTGTGCCAGTGAAAGAACAAGGACAAAGGAGGGAGAGGAGAGGACAAAAGGGGGCGCCTTCTTGTTTAAAAAGCTCTGAAATCCCATATGGAAAAACTCTATAGAAGTGAATAAATGTGATTCTAAAAGCCTATTGAATTTAAGAGAGAATGATCTCCTTCCCACATGGTTTTCAAACACCGTATAGACTGGTGCAGCCTTCAAGCACCTAGAGAAAAGAGATCAGTCTCTTTTCAATGCTATGGATTTATCTTTATAAAACTATTGCTTTCATTTCCACTAAGTACCTTATGGAAAAGGCCTAGGGAAAAGGATGAAAAGATAACTAGGAAAACAATTTTGGTTGGTTTGTTTTGGATTTTGAAGTGGTTGCAGAATAGCAAGCATTACTATTGCTTTCTTGTCCTGGTTCTCAATGGTATTATATTTGTTTATATTGTTTATAGGCTTTTCTGTGGCAATTGCCACTACAGCATCGGGCAGAGAGTTTTTAAAATAGTGTGAATGCTTGCCTAGATGTTTTTTGAGATGAGTGGCTTGCCTGAATATTTATCTTCACTACACATGGAGGAGGCTGTGCTCAGAGGAAGGCAAAGTGAGTCTTCATGATCATTTATCTTGCTAGATGAAAAAGCAGGAGCAAGTGAAAAGGTGGTATGTATTATATCATCTAAAGCCTCTTAGGAGGGGGAGAGGGCTGCAGAAGGCAGCAGTACAAACAGAAGGCCTTTTCCACATAGCTGCTGCAGGAGGGACAGGCTATCAGTCTGCCAGAGTAAGCCACAGCTGCACCAGATGTGCGGTGATATGAGTGCAATGAAATTCAACATGGCATTCAGGTAGACTAATTTCTCCACACAGAATTCAGCGGAACTGTTCCCAAATCCTCCTGCATATATGTGCATCTATGTAGATATCTTACATAAAAGCAGTATTTACCCTGGAAGCCCAGAGGAAACATTAACTGACTGTGTGCACTGCTGCTGATGGACACCAGAGTGCCCAAAGGCAGCTTTTCTGTGATAAATTTATGTCAGCTTTTATATGCTACAACATCTGGGCCCAAAACTGGAGCTAGGAATCTAATAAGACAGCTTGGTTATAAGCAGTCAATTCAATGCCTTGACCCTGATTATCTTCCTTTTTTCAGATGATAAAAAGCTTGGCCCACTCAGTTACAGACTGTTCATTTCAGCTATCCCCAAGTCGTGCAATTTCGCTGGCAGGGGAGAAGATAGCGCTGAGAGTCCTGGGTACCAGTCCTCAGCCACAAAAAATTCCCTGCTGGTGTCGGGCAAATTGTCTGTCAGTTGACGTGCGCCATTTTCTCTGTCCTGATGAGCAGTCTCTTTGCTGCTGGCACGTGTGTGATGGGACGTGCAGTCCCATCCCTTTGGAGAAGCTCTTGTGCCACGGTAACAGCAGATACCCCAGAGCTACTAGGCTCTCTTCTGTGAGGACAGCTGGGCTGGGAAAGGCCATGCAAGAGAAAAGGGGAGGTTTCCTGGCCCCTGCCTCTCCCTTTGCCCACTCAGGCAAGGCTGGGAGCAATCAGCCTTCCATCTCCCCAGGCCTTTGCTTATCCAGCCATAAAACATGGGTAGCAATCACTCCTACCTCCCAGCGGGATTGGGAAGCTTTGTTTGGTAATGCTTATAAAATGCCATGACTGAAAGGCACTGTAGAAGGGCAATGTTCTCACAGATTTACAGATTGGTATAGGTCAGAAGGAACCTCTAAGGATCATCTAGTCCAGCCCCCCTGCTAGAGCAGGACCACCTACAGCATGTAGCACAGGATCGCATCCAGGTGGGTTTTGAATATCTCCAGAGAAGGAGACTCCACAGCCTCTCTGGGCAGCCTGTTCCAGTGCTCCGTCACCCTCAGCATAAAGAAGGTTTTTCCTCATGTTCAGATGGAATTTCCTGTGTTCCGGTTTGTGCCCGTTGCCCCTTGTCCTCTCACTGGGCACCACTGAGAAGAGTCTGGCCCCATCCTCTAGAAACCCACCCTTCAGACATTTATAAGCATTGATGAGATTGCCTCTCAGTCTTCTCTTCTCCAGGCTGAACAGATACATTTCTCTCAGCCTTTTCTTTTAATTAATTATTATTGGTCCTCTAAATGTGTGGAGGGAAAGGGCTGTTGCAGGGAATGCGGTGGCACCTTGGTGTGTTACGTGACTGCCCTGTGCCGCTTTGCTCCCCTGTGCGCCAGGAAGGCTGCTCCCATACACCGTGTCATTGCACGGCAGCCTAGGCTCTCCAGGAAACTGCAGAGTAAAATAATGTGCTGAATCATTTGCAGTTTCTCACCTTTTGGATGGCATTTTCCCACATGCTTTATGTTGTTTCCGTCTCATTCTGGGCCTCAGAGATGACAGAGGCCCAGGCTGCTGGACAGGGCTGAGTCCAGCCCTGAGCTGTCGGGCCATGTGGACATCACAGGTATGTATGGCCCCTAGAGCCGTCTTGTCATGGTTTACCTCAACAGACACAGCCATGGTGCGGAGAAGTGATGGTAATAACAACGTAACATGAGTCAGAGCGTCTTTTGCTTTATGCATGGGGCTTTTTCCACAGTTTTCACTGGGTTTCAGGTCAGCTTCCAAATGCAGCTCCTGCTTTCAGGCTGCCCCAGCTCTCCCAGTAGCTTTCAGCTCTCTTACAGGCGATGGTGGCGAGCACACCACTCGGAGCCCTCCCATTTCCAAGGCCATTTCTGTGCTGCCATGGAGGCTGCCCACATCCGCAGTGAGTTCAGTTGGGCAAGATTAGGACTCTGTCTCGAGGATCACCATTCACACTGTGAGTGCCCAATATGCCTGGACTTGAATGAGTCAGTGCCAGGTTTTATTTAATGATGAATTTTCAAGGTTATTAATTAACCCTGTTAATTTTGCTGTTCTATGTCTTAAAGAGAAAATGTGAGTGAAAGTTTCTGGACTCTTTCCTGTACTGGCTTTCCCATCTGCAACAACAAGCAGCTGCAGCATCCTTGTGGGGTGGATTCATGGTTTTGTGCTCCGGCTCTAACCAAGGCAGGCATGCTGGTATCCGTCGCTTTGGTATTCGCCTCTTTTCTTACCTTGACAGGTTTTATGAAAGGCATTGACGGAGCATTTGCCAGCTCCTTTCATGCACTCTGACAGAGCCAGTGTGTGTCACAGTGTGAGCTTCTCTTCTCACCTCCTTGCCCCTCTGATGTTTTGCTCTCTGCTTGCAAAGGCAGGGGTTTATTCTAAGCATGCATATTATTGTCTCGCTCTTGGCAAACTCCAAAGGATGTCTGTATATCTCATCATACAACCTGATACAATATCCTTCCCAGATGGTCCAGATACTGTTCTGTTTCATTAACATGTTTCTCAGTGCTGCCAGAGCCCAATAGAGTTGTAGGGACAGTGGCTAGAGAGTGCAAAAGGCAGTAATGAGATATTTTTATGTGCGCCTTTATGGCATTGAAGAGCTTTATGTATCATCTCTCCGTGCATCGTTCCCACTCCGGCTGCTGCTGGTGAACATGTTCTGTCTGACTCCTGCATCAGCCACACTGTGTCTTGATTTCCACTTAAATCAGTCTCCTACCATTTTAACCCTGGCAGCCTTTGAAATCAGGAGGCCACTGGAACAATAGGCAAAATTTATACTGCAGTTTTCATCTTCACAGCAATTTTCAAACAAGAATGAATCAATCTTTAATGCTCCCTTATGTGGGACATGACAAAAGACTGCAAGGCTGATTTTACAGACAGGGCTCAGAAAACCTGAGGGACTTGCTGAAAGGCATAAGAAAAAATATGGCTCAAACTGCAAAAAGAACAGATGAGTTTGAGGTGCCCTGTACGACTGAATTTTTACATCCACACCATGTTCTCAGACAATGCCTTTAAAATGTTTATTTTCTGTCTGTGTCCTACATTGCATCACTAACAGCAGAACATTCACTGCCACCTCACTGTGCCAATGATATTCATTGATGTAACATATTCTTGCAGTGGAAAATGAAATTAATTATTCAGAGTTACAGGACATGTGATGACCCAGTCCCTGGCAATGTTGAATGCCTTGGTGGAGTGCAGGATGTACTCAAGGCTGTACACAAGGAAAGGTCTTTGTGTGGAAAATGATTCCTCAGGCATCAAAAACACACTCCCTCCCTTCCCCATCGTTACAAAATGCTACCGAGTGGTTCCCCCGTGCTGCTGAACCTGCTGCGCCCCGCTCCCGTGTCTCTCTCCTTCTGTTAATACAGCTGAACAATTTGCAGTTTCATCGCTGAACCACGACATATCCTGATTTCAGGCTAATATTAGTAGGTAGCTTTCTCATTTTGCAGACCGGGGTATATCTGCACCTTAGAGATTACTCTGGAGTTTGGATTATCCTTTCCTAACCCTGTCCACAGAATGCTTCTTTGTGGGATAATCATCCACTTTGTTCTTTAGGAATAAAGATAGATTGGGAATAAGTGATCTATATTGTTATATTATTGAGCTGAATCTGGTGTGCTATGATAGTGGGCCTGAAAGTTTGGTTAAGCTAGTAACGAGGTAATATAAGAAACCAGACTGATAAAAAAAAATGGTTAACAAATGTGAAGGACTGCTGGAAGTTCTGGAAGGTAAATTTGGTTTAAACTGTAGGAGAACATGGAAAGACCCTATTGACCACAATCCCAGTTCTGACACCAGTATGCTCCTTGAGTTTAGATAGAACAGTTGTTATGCTTAGCTGTCATAAGCTTCTGAAAAATTAGTTAATTTTTCTATGGTTCAAAAGTGGGTTACGAGATGAAATTATTAACCATGTAGAGTGTTCTTAGCATGTAAAATGAAGAACAGATGATTAAAAAAACCCAACCAAACAAAAAAAGTTAGCTTTCAGGTCACTGAGTATTTCTGCAAAACCAAAAACATCCCCCCAAAAGAGCCAGAGCAGGCAGGGGTTTGTAACACAGCTTCTGCCTTTAGCTTGCACTTGGAGGCAAATAGGACCCATATAGAAGAATGCAACAACCTCCCACCAATCCCTGTCGTATTTCCTAAATATTCCCAAAAGATGGGGGGGTCAGGAAGAGCCAACAACATCCCGAAACTGCAGGTGCATCTTATGTGCTCCCACAAGTGAAAATGCTCTGCAAAGGGGGGCTCTGTCAACATGGTTTTTCCTCAACAGATGTGATCCCATATTTTCATTTAGACAAAGGGAATCATTCTAAAAAGACAGGGAATTTAACAGATGCTCCAGGACAAAGCCATATAATTTGGTAGAAGCTAATGAATCACATACAGTCATGCTTCCCTTTCATTCTTTTTATTAGTGCTCACACCCATGGTCCACCTCACTTCAGTTTATTAAAGATCAGAGACCCTGTTTTAACTTCAAAGTCAGCGATATTAAAAAGACCCAAAGCTGTCAGCAAATCCTAACAGAATGGTACTGCTTTTCTCCATTTAAATTTTCACTTGCTTTTATTATTTTTCCCATTTCCCATCAAAGCTGTGGGAGGCAGTGATGCCTTTGGACTATTGCCCTATATCTTTTCATTCTGCCTTTTTCTTTCCTTTCTGGCCCATTCTGGAACAGGAAAACAATGTGGGTGGCAGAAGGGCACCTTCCACCACTTCATTTAAACAGCTTTTTTTTTTTTTTCCTAATTGAAATGTCTTGCGAAGGCTCTCATTATACCTATTAATATATGACTTCACACCATTCTTAATGGCATTCAGCTATTATTATTTTAGATTCAAATCCATGCACTTTTGATTTAATACATTAAACCCATCTAAGTCCCCATATATTTATTGTTGCTAGCCAGTCGCTAGCTGAGTAAAATATATCTACTTCAATGATGTTTTAATGATGCATTGTTCTAATATATCACCAAAAAGATAGTGCTTGCATGATAGATTAGTGCCATACATCACCGTAGCGAGGCATTTTTTATGATGTATTGCCCAAACAATGTCATTGGAAAGGAAGAAGAGACACATAAGAAATGGTAGGTTTTAAATTTACTACATTTTTAAAAGCACTTCTAATATTCTTAACACAATAATAGCTGACTTTGTCTGAAGTGGAAGAGACATGATATTAAAAGAGAGGTCTGAAGCAGATATCTGAAGTGCAATCCAGAGGGTCAGAAGACATTACACAGACTCTTAAGATATGTCCTGTATCTATTTACACTAGCAGACAGGAAGAAAAGTAAACACAATGAAGGGGGAGCCTAATTTTTTGCTTTCAAAATGGACATATGTCTGATTAGAGAGGTGGGCCCTCTTCTGCTCCAGGCTAGATGCCTTTGTGGTACAAACTCCAGCTGATTCCAGCTGTGTTGATCTATGAAACACTCCCTCGCCGGAGCTGGGGGTGGAAGGTAGTATCATTTTTGATGGGGTTTTTCTTTGATATTTTTTTTTTTCAGTCAAGTCATGCTGATCCACCAGAAAAGAAAAAAAGAAAGAAAGAAGTTCAACAGGAATATGGCTGTGTTGATGAGGCATGATTTCAGGATAAATGTTAGCCACTTAAGAAAATTTAAACAGCGGGATAAGTTTCTCGCCAAAATGCAGCTGGTGTGACCAGCTGTGCCCTGATACACATACTTGGTTTTTAGGGAGAAAGAGGTATGGAGCTTCCAGCTGTTCCCCCTCTTTAACCCACAAACAGTTGTGATGCAAGACTCAAACCTATGTTTCTGCAGCTATGGACCATGGGTTTAACATTTGCTGGAACAGAGTGACATTTGATTGCAGAACTGCGCCCTGTATATGCTCTTGCAGACGCTTCCCATGCATAGCCTATACAGCTCTTTGGCTGGACCAGCACCCCACCACCTGGAAGGAGCGGGATTTCAGTGCGCGCGGGCAGCTTTTGCGAAGCCAGTAATTCAAGATGACTGCTGAAGGCTCTGATAACTAGTCACACATTGCAAGAATGCATACTGGGGCAGCGGGAAAATAAAGGGGGAAAAGGAGGCTAAAGAGAGTGAGCTGAGCATCGAGCTGTCAAGGTCAGCAGCAGTGTGAGCCATCCCTAATCACATGATTCTATGATTCTATATGCCAAGCAGGACTTCTGAAAACTGCCATGACCATCCCAGGGCTGTGTATAGCCTAGTGCTCCAAATGGAGATGTTGCAAGACAAGAAATCACATAAGCCACCTCAAACCTAAAGCTGGTGTGCGAAAAGCATCTGTTTCAAGAAAAATACTGCTGCACACGAAGTATAAAGTGCATTGGGTTGTCTGATCATGCTTTTCCCATGTGTGTCCTTCCACTGACATCAGTTGGAACAGTGAGTGAACAATAAGGAAAAAACAGGATTATTTGTATTAAAGAACAAAATCCCTCTTCACTGTTAATATCCAGTTATGTAGTTAATATGTATCTAACATAGAAAACAAGCAGTAAGTAGATATTGTACTCCAGGCAGAAAATATTAGACTTTAATTAAATGAAGTAAACATCTCATTAAATGTCTATTTTTATGGACACTAATGAACATTATTGCTGAAGGGGCAAAGGAAATAAGACAATGAATAAGGTAAAATGTATTCCTTAACAATTTTGAGTAGTAAATATTTCCTGTGATCTAACAAGGTATAATAAGAAATCCTACTATATTAAAATACCTTTAAGGATGTACGAAAACTGATCTCTGATCAACTCAGCTAGAAATTAGACCACACATTTCCGCTTGGCTTTTTAAAAACTCCTACTCTGATTATAATGCACCATTGGAGAAGATAGCGCTATTTATTTTAGGATATTTCACACTAGGAGAGCAGAAGCTCTCAACTGCAAGGCAACTTGAAAAAAGGTATAGAGAAATTTGAGCAATGAAAACCTCAGTTTTAGAAGTTTTCTTTAGCTTCTGCTTGCTCTTTTCAGGCAGAGTAGCCTACCTTTTATCCTGCCTCTCCCTGCAGGTTGCATGGTGAGATTTGTACTCGTCGTGTTCCCCTTTACCTACAAAATTCAGGGCGCACAACATTTTTTCCCCAAGCCTGTCTGATACAGCGCTGAGCCTTGTGGAGTGTCGTGTCTTCCCCATCCATCGTGGGATGGGGCTTATTCCCTCTCATATCTGGTGCCTTTGACCCAGCTTTGAGACGGGCTGTGCTCACCACCCTCCCTACCCAGTCTCTCTCTTGTTTCTTCCTCCTTCCCTGGTTTTCCTCCACCACCACTGCCCTTCCACCACCCCCAACCCCCCTGGCCCTGCTGATTTCATGCCATGCCACCAGACCAGGAAGCTCCCCAAAGCTGCCAGATGCAAAGTGTAGGTCTGGACCAGAACAGGGCTCTTTCATGGCTGCTGGGACCTTCTCTGCTACCTGATCAGCCTTCACCTTTACTCTGCTCCTCAGGTATAGAGAATGTGGCTTTTGCTGTCTGCATCTCTTTCCCACGTCATACCCAGCATTGCTCTCTGTCCATGAGTTTACAGTTTCCAAGGTACCGGTGAGCTGTCTGCAAACCTGAGGAGCCCTAGGAGCTGTGATAATCCCGGTGCTCTGCTGCAGGCAGGCAGCTCTCCTCTCCCAACGTGCTGCAGCACCACCAGCTTCAGCACTGGGTTTTGATCAGCTGTAATATTTCTGTCCAGGAGGAGGTACAGCTCTGTACATACATCTCGCATTACTCATTCATCAGAGCTCGCCTGTGTGGTTGCTGGTTATTTACAGGAGACCCTGTCTTTCTGTCATGCCTGGTGCTGTTTTTCTCTGAAGCATCGGATATAAGGCATTGCTGGAGGCAAGATGCCCAGGGTGGGTGATCAAACCCGCTTCGCTTCTGCCCTGGAAATCAAGATCAGTCATGGTTTGTGGTCCTGCGAGCCAGATGGTTAGCAGGGCTGTTGAATTCATTTCTTGGTCTTTCTGTGCATAAATCCAAGAAAATGCTTTTACCTTCCTACAGCTGACACATGTGCCTAACGATTTGATCTTTTGCATTTTAAATATTTATTCAGTATTTAATTTAAACCCCTGAGACTAATCGTGGTGCTTTAACTTAGCCCTCAACTAGTTTCGTTTAATCATCTCTATCACTATTTAGCAATCTTCAACAAATTGACTCCATATACTAGCAGGACACAATCCTTTTTCTATTTGTGTTTTGGGGGTATTTTGGAAAGAGCTAATGGTGATTTTTTAAAGTATTGCAAGGCATTAAACTGTTGTTTCTGTCTTTTAAATTATAGATGGTCTCCATAGAGACAGTGAAGCTCTACATTGCTCTCTTGAATTGCCTGAAGAAGTGGCACTTAGAATTACATTCGGAACAATGCTAATTAGCAAATGCTGAATTTTAAACAAGCTTCACAGCAAGGTTTTTGTCTGATAGGAGCAGCAACCAGCAATTGACTGACCAAACTGACAAAGCTGAATTACAGACAACATGCTATTTAATTATTCATTACACACTTTACAGGGTTAACTACAATAGGCACCATTCCCTTTCTGAGGAATCACCGAGCCAAGCGTAAGTGCCTTAGAAATCCAGCATAATAAACAGTCAGACAGAATCAGCAAAATGAAATCTGCTTCCCAAATTGCAGATTTATTGAGGGGAGAGGCAGAAACAAACCTTTGCAGCCATTTGATGAGAATGCCCCAGCGCACGTACGGAATGGAAATAACTTCTCAGGACCCCAATCCTGTGGACAAAGCTGCTGTAAGAGGGGTTTGATGCAGGGAACCATTGCTGAACTGGGAGAAGGACAAAACACTCATTCCCTCCCAACCTAGAATTAGGCCTGGAAAATGCTAGGTGAAGGAAGATGGGTCAGAGCTCGCCACTGGCCCCTGGATCTCCTGTTTCTGCCCAGAACCGTGGGCTGGGTTGTCTCTGACTCGTGTATGTAGGTGCATGTTCCCCAGCTCCCTGCACACCCACTCTGCTGCACATGGGGCTCTTCAAGGGCTTGCGGGGAGGTAAAACCAGGCAGATACTTTGACCACAGCAGAGATCAGAAACTGCCAGTAGCTGAACACAGAAGCCAGATGTTGGTGCTATAACTCATTAACCTGGCAGGGTGTGAGTGAGGAGGAAAAGAAAGCTTTGGGGAAGGCTAAGACCTTGTCACTTGCAGAATAAGCCATGGTAAAAAGAAATGATTGCAAGAAGGGGAAAGTTTTGTGGATCCACGCAAAAGCTACAAAATATAGAGAAAGATCTTGGCTAGACATTGACCTAAGCTCAGACACACTTAGGAAACAGACTGGGAAATGCATGTTTATTCCACTGTTTGGATTTGATCTATGTATTTCTTATGCTAGCTAAAGCAAAGACCATGTCTTCTCCAGCAAAGCCAGTGACTGAGGACGATGTTCTGCCTCTCCCAAGTCAAAGGGTCCTGAAGAGGAAACACTGCTCGCATGTGGAGACCCAGACACAGGAACTGCACACAAGTCTCTGCCAGGACCACATCAGGGGGTACTCTGGTGGCTGTAGTTATCTGTGGCTAGGCCAGCAGACTAGATGTTAACTATGAGATGCATCACAGACCAGGTGGATAATTTTGGGCCATGCTTTGTGCCAAGATTTATATTTGGATGAGGGCAGGCAGACTGCCTGCATGCTATGTCCTTTCTCTGGAAGGCAGGGTAATAGTGATTGATGGCATTGCAGGCAGGATGGTTGTAAGTGTGCATTGGTGTGACCGATGTTTGCGGACACCGTTGGTTCTTAGAGGGAAAAGTATTTTTAAAGAGTACTAAAGTGATAGTTCAATTTCAGTAGCAGTGTAATCGCTTACCATCCTGTATCAGTCTGTTATGAATTTGTTATTTACCTGGAAGACAATGAGAGATCCTGGGATGATCTCTGAAAGCACTGATTTGTGGGGCTAAACCTTCTCCCCTTAATGCATTCAATGTTTCTGTAACCCTCTCCCATGCATTAGACACTGTTAATCACAGGTTCAGAAATGGAGAAATGAGCAAATCATTAAACCGGACTCCACCTCACACACACGTCTCTGTCAGCCCTCCCGGATGGATGCAGTACCTGCAGATGCTGTTCGGCACTGCAGCAGGCGTTTACCTGCTCTGTGTGTGGAGAAACTCAAGGCAAAACAGGACAACTTCAAAACAGGGCATGCTCCCTTGGCATTCATGGGTTGAGATAAAGACTGTTTAATATGACAGAAAAGGAAGATGATGATGATGATGATGATAATACATATAAAACACAGCACAATTGCTCACTACCTAGTTCCTGAGCTGCACTCTAAACCCCTGGCCAGCTTCTCCTGAGTTATATACTGGGCATGATGTCCTATGGCATGGAATATCCCTTTGGCCAGTTGGGGTCAGCTGTCCTGGCTGTATCCCCTTCCAGCTTCTTGTGCACCCCCAGCCCACTTGCTGGCCGGGCAGTATGAGAAGCTGAAAAGTCCTTGACAGTGTAAACATTGCCTAGCAACAACCAAAACATCGGTGTGTTATCAACATTATTCTCATACTAAATCCAAAACACAGCACCATACCTGCTACTAGGAAGAGAATTAACTCTATCCTAGCTGAAACCAGGACACTATCTAAACTGGATCACAAGCTGCAGACAATTCTTTTCCTGCTACTGCTTTTTCATATCAGCAGTCACTATACTTTCCACAAGCATTTGAATGATCTGTCATAGAAGAGACTTGCCCTGCAAACAGTCTCTACATTGCAGTTCTGGTAAATAATATGTGTACTGAACCTGACTCCAGAATGATCTCACCCTGTGCAGTGTTTTCTGTCCATGTCCACCGGTATTATGACTGCACGTCCCAAACCACAGAGGAGGGCTCATGTAAGAATACAATTATTTCCCTTTTCCTTTCAACCTACATATTTTATTCTTGCTAGTTTTTTCAGTGGCATAAAAAAGCTGGGTGCTAAAGCCTGCAGGCTTCTTGTTCTCTCCTGGCACTGAATCCTACACACATCTCAGTGAGCAATTGGTCTCCTTTCATGTGTCCACTGAACATGGCACTGTAGGAGAATACATAAGGGAAAGCCTGAAATAGTACCTTTTAATTTGACAGATGGGATGTACAAAGATGCTGGGTTGCCGCTATTGCTGGTTAAGGCTTCTACTCTCAGCAACATCCAGGCACATCAGCTGAGCTCAGCACAGCTATATAGGTTTGAGTGAGCGTGCAGTTTCTCCTAGTCACCAAAGGGTTCATAAATGATCATGCAAAGAGATTAAAGAAAGAACCTGGTGTTTACCCATAGCTTTCTCTCTCCATTTGTATGGTGTCACCTATATAACTACCCACTTCTCCATTATATGATTGCTTTCTAATGTGGGGTAAGATCCTGCCTGAGGGATAACATCCACAAGTGGTTTTCCCCTGCTTGCATGAGAAGGTAGTCAGACAGTTTGTAATCATCTCGAGTCCCCAGACTCCCAATGCTATTTCACGGTCTGAGATGTTTGTGGAGAAAAAGGCCATGCGAAAGAAGACATTGGCATGGTGAACTGGGACCATTCTCTGAGTTCGCACTGTGCTCGCTTTAAAGCAGCCTTGTTTGGGGTTGTGCAACCTTAGGCAAAGCAGCCCTGGTCCACATGGAGCTGAGGGCAGGCAGGGAGTTTGGAGGAGGTCCCAGGAGCAAGCACAGGCAGGGTGGGCCACAACCGGGGTCAAGGGCACTTGCAAGCCTTGAGTGTTTTGAAGGTATGAAACCTCACTGAACCTCAGAGCCCTCCTCTGGTATTTCCCAGGCTAGGGAAGGAGGGATCTGGGGTTGGACCACTTGGCTGAATGAAATGAACAGAAGTGAGGATGAAATGTTTTTTGAATAGTTTTATGCCCTTTAAGGTGTTTTCCTGTTACCTAGGAACAAATTAGCAATTACTTCAGATCTGATATCCAAAGAATGCACCTATGGAACTGACCTGACCGAATGGGTTCTGGCTGCCCCTTGGTCTGCATGTGGGTTTGAGCACTTTGGTCTCTGTCCAAAAGTAATTTGAATCCAGATAGTGCTTGTTGTTTTATGAGTGGTTTTAATCACTGGATTAAAAACAGAAATAAGAAAAAAGATGAAAGCAACCAAAGGAATTTTTAACTGCAATATAGCCTTGACATAGTTTGACATTTTTAGTCAATTTATTAGTTGACTAAAAATTATATTTATTTATTATTATTAGTGTATTTATTATTTATTAGTGTTGTGACTCATCACCTGGACCCATCATTTCAATCTGCATTGGTCCAAGAACTATGAAGCAACAGTAATTTCTACCAAAAGATGTATTACAACACATTAGCAAGAGAGCTCACTCTCTCAGAGCTGAAGATGTCTCCTTAGACTAATGTTCAGCTTTCTGTATTTTCTGGCTTTTGGTTGATTTATCCATGCAGCCATAATATCACAATGCTTTTATGTTTCATTTCCTAGCTTTCTAAAGGAAATAAGAAAAATAAAAAGGTAATTTAATGCACTCCACAATTACTATTTAAGCATTACATCATCAGAAAGGCTGTCACTAACTAGTAAGTGGTCCCAATGACAAGACAGCATTACCTAGCAACTGCAGAGAAGTCATTAACCCTTTTGTGAGTACCATATACACCACTGAAGCTGGAAATATGTTGCAGGAAACAAATGCATATGCCCAAGTGCCTGAAAAAAAAAACCCAACTTCTTCCATCTTGTGATTATGGTGTGAACATTTTGCTCCGTAATTCTGAAAAGATGCCCAATTCAGTTCTGTGGAAGAACATATGAGGACCAAATGTCTGTGAAGGCAGCTTCTGAGAAAGAAGGGAAGCGTGATGAATCATACTAGTGCTATGTGTGCAGACGCAGGGTGAGACAGGTTTTTTTCTCTAGCCTGAAGAAGGATGACTGGTTAAAATATTACCAAGAGTCTCAGGAGGTTTACAGTTATTATTTGTACAGCTTATGGGTCTTTGCAGCCCTCCAGAACACCATCCGATGTTTTAGGGAACATGTTAGGTTCATCCCGTATTCTGCATAGCAGAAAGAGATAGAGTTAACTATAAGCTTTACATTTATCATAGAATTATGCAAAGAAAAGAAAATTAAATCTGAACTCTGCTATGATTTACATGGGAATGGGCAGGTCCTGAGGGATGAAGCACCTGTGGGGCACCTCCCAGGCCTTTTCCTGACAAACACTACCAGCCCCTGAGTTCATGCACCTCCCAGGAAATTCTGGGATTGCTCTTGCTGCAGGGCTGAAATCTGCAATCCACACTGAGAAACAGAGCAAGGACCTCTACTGCAGCTGCAGCTCATACAGCCACATGCCAGGAAACTGGCAGCAGAAGCGAGCACTGCAGACAGGAGGAATCTGGAAGAGGCACCAAGGAGCAGGTCTGTGTGCTCAGGACTAGACTGGCCGCCAGCAGGACAGCATCTCCATGGACTGTTTTCTTCTTAAAGACCCGTCTTTGATTTCAAGAGCATGCCATCTTTTCCTGTTGTGGTCTTGCACACAATGTTCATGTCCAGAAGAAGATTGCCAGGCACAGACAGATCAAACCCTGATGATTTCTCTGTGAATAAAGACTGGAGAAAAAAGGTGTATGTCCTCCTGTTTCCCTCCCTACACCAGACAGGTTTCCAGGCCTTTGGAAGGACCTCCATGGTGATATCAGCAGGCTTTGTCTGTCTTCAAACACTGGCTTTTGTGTTGTTTGAATACAGACATATAGTAACAAACACAACAGACCAATTTGTAGGCCTTTTCTTAAATTGCATGGCTTGCAGTAGCTGTGAAAGCAAGAAAGCCAGGAGATTAAGGAAACGTGAGGAGAGAAAGAAAAACCCAGAAAAGAGCAGCAAGAAGAGCACAGTATTTTCTTTTCAAGTCCAACAAAGATGGTCTGGACAAACCTCACTCTAATTGGAACAATTCTTCAGTATTTTATTCCAAATAAATAAACTGTCCAATATATGATGTTCTGTATTTGTTCCAACAATCTTTAACTGGGTACTGGGACTGCACCGCTTTGTGTATTTCCATTCCAGATAACTAAAACAAGCTTTGTAAAATCCCCCAGAAAAATAGGATGTCTCACTAAATCACTACTCCAATATGATTACAAAAAGATGGACTTGATTACTCTGTTACTTGTCATAAGCAATAATAAAGCAGAGCAATAACTACCCAGCACGAAAGAGTGAGCATTTTCAGCAAAAGTGCAGAGAAGCAGATAGGACCTAATCTGTGTTCTGCAAAGGCTCAAGCCAGCCAGGAGCTGACACTCTGCCTCTCCTCGACTTCACTAGAAATCTCTCAACATCTCATAGGATCACTGAGCACCTGGTAATATCGACCCCATCAGCACAGTTCCAAGTACTCAGTGTCCACATCACCTGTTAACATAAGTTATAGTCAAGGGGATACAGTATTTGTAAGTGCTGGTCCAAATGCTTGTGAACACCTTCACTATTTTATCAGGTTAAGACTGCACCCACTCAAGCCATCAATGAAAGTATCATCATCAGTGCCATAAGGATCAAACCATATAACAAGATTTTGCAATATTTTCATATCATAAAATATGTGCAGACATTAAAACCACCAATCTTGTTCCCCACAAACATTGCTGATGCCTAGAAATTTACTGAACTATCCACAGAGCTTTCTGGACTGTCTTTAGGACCTGAGTGAAACCGCAGACCCTGATCCTTCTTTGATGTTATGACCACTTTTATATCACCCAATTCCAATTACTTTTCTTATTTTCATTAACCGATTTCTTAATAGCAACAAGATGCTGTATGCATTTCACTGTGAGGAGATTATTACGCAGTAAGTTTGTTAAATTCATTCGGTCTATGACCTTGCATTCTCTAACACCGTCTAAGTAGGCACTGGATTTACAGAACAGCACCGTATTGCCTGCAGCATCCAGACACCTAAGCCCTTGCACTTCACACAGAGAAACTCATTAGAAAATTGGCCTGAAGGAGTGGAAATAAAATTAAAACAAAACACAGAAACTGTTGGTGCAAAGTAAAAAGTGGCCCAAAAGAGGGTAATTGCATTAGTACATTTGCTAACATAGGGCAAAATTGCAAAGCTAATGGAGACTTTCAGCAGAA
This sequence comes from Psophia crepitans, assembly GCA_013399095.1. Classification (NCBI taxonomy): domain Eukaryota; kingdom Metazoa; phylum Chordata; class Aves; order Gruiformes; family Psophiidae; genus Psophia; species Psophia crepitans. The sequence goes on along the minus strand of VWZZ01006601.1, from coordinate 285,422 downwards.
ATCATAAATGAGCAATGAAGATACCGGCCTTTTCAAGTGCCACATGGTTCAGTAGAGAACTCACAACCATTTAATGAACAATTTGTTAAAGAAAAGAGAAATAGCAGATTTCTCCCTCAATTACAGTCAATGGGATTGCATGTATAAGTCAACTGTAACTCAAAGTGACATTCTTGTAATATTAAATATTCATTGAAATTCTGCATTAATACATGTATTGTTCTAATGGATCATTTTATTCTCTGTGAGTGCACAATTCCCTTTTTTCAGCATGGCACTGTATATTACCTAGTCACATAGAGAAAACATACGCAGCTTCAAAATGGTGCACTGTAGAAAGTTTTTAAAACTCAAGCTGCCCAACCAATGCCATCTCAGCATCATTTACTCAGAGAAGCAAACCGGTGGGAGAGTGGTACCTCCTCTGTTCATCAGAGGAAGCCTTGACTACCTAAAAAAGAGGCCAGATTTTTTTAAAAAATATTTGCCTTTTCGCAGTTCCTGTTCTCTTTTCAACTGAGCTATTGCTGACTGTGAAAACCTGGCCTCCTGGATAGTCTGTGAGGTATGAGTTAAACGACAGATGTTATTTTATTTAACTTTATATTAAACCTAACAAATTCAAAATGCAGTCAGACAATGAGGCAATTAGAAGTTTCTCTTTTGCATATCCTGGCATTTGTCGACTTGAACACTTTGCCTTTAATTTCTTAGTTTGTTTTCTTTTTAAAGGGGGAAAAAACCCCTTTTGGGTGAAGGCAAAAAGGTGATAGTCAACTTTGCCTTAAATATTAATCTTGGAGAGTGGCCAAACCAAATATATTTGCTTCAAAGTTGCTGTTTCTATTTTTATTTTATTTTCAAAGTTAGGAACATGTGAGAAAAAGAGATTGTAATGGAAACCGGGCTTCATTCTTGACCATAGCAGGTAACGGCAAGATTTCACTATGATTTATGTGCATACATCTTATATGTGATTCCCTTACCTTTTTAAATGAGTTGTGAATAATTCAGAGAATGACTGGGTGGAAACCAGAGTTTGTGTACCCCTGAAGATTGAAATCTTCTAATTACCCAGTAACAGATAGAGCTTGGAAGTGGTAACACCAGGTGTCCTTACCCCACCTATCCATGGCCCAGGGCTTATCCCTATGCATGAGCCCTTTGCCATCCAGCTACCAATTAGTTCTCAGCTTGTCCTTCAAGACATCCAACAAGGCTGACAGTGAAGATAATGTTCATAAGAGGCCACTTGCCCTGGGGGAAGTCAACTGTCACTATCAAACTTGTTCCAGAAAAAAATTAAATATTTGGCGTATGGTAATAACATAACTGTCATTATTGCCTCAGACCAGGCTTCAGCCTCACCAGAAAGAAGTTCATAAATCCTTATTGAGCTCTTCTTATTATTTCCCAATAAGTTCTCCTCTTTGAGCATTAGCTCTTGAGCTCATTGACCTGAGTACACACTTAAGAAACTTTGTTAGCTATCTAAAAAAAGATAAAATGAAGACAGGCAGAAGCTGAGTTAATCATTTGGACATATGGAAATAATGTGGTAACGTTGTTTATATGCAGGCAGGCAGTTCACTAATAGCATTGCTGCAAAACACTCAGAGGTTTTTAACTGGAAAAAAAAAACAACCAAGGGAGCTGCAGAAGATACCCAGAGTTCAATGTATTTGACTGAAAGCTCCTCTTCTGCTTAGTTTGCTGTGAGCATAATGAGCAGGATCTGTAATTGCTAAACAATATTAAAAAATACAGCAAATGCAAACCAGAAAATGAGAGAATTTTTCAGTTAGGAACAGGGAGACTGACTGGACTGTGAGAAAACGCCAATTTTGCCATAAAACTCTTCCTGAAACACATTATAATAAAGACTCCTGGCTATTTAGCCCCGCTGCCAGTGCCATTATGAAGACAGAAGACAGGCTTTGGGTTGGCTTTTGGGAGACTGAGGCAATCATACCGTCTATTCCCTTTGGTAAGGGTTGAGCAAAATTTAGCCAATTCTGTTTCGCCCATGGCTACTTACAGAACGGTGGCTCCAGAGCTACGCTCTTCTGATGCCAGGAAACCTTTAATTTCCTTAATGCAGGTTTACCCTGGGCCCCTTCCTATCCATTTGTCCTTCTAGAACTCTCCCTGGACTTAAATGATCCTTCATTTCTGGTATTTGTTTTTCTGATAATATTTATAGAACCCAATCATAAAAGTATTAAAGGTGTTCATACTGATCCAGAAAGGAGAAGGGAACAGTATGTCTGGCATGGGATAAACAACTGGGGAGGTGGGAAGGTCTAAAGATGTGAAATGTCTCTCCGCATCTGAATTTCAAACATACTGCGTTTGGAGGTGAGAGGGGAACGGGGGTGTTTTGTTTGATTAACAAAACAGAGGCCACTGACAAAGTTTGAATTTGAATTTTGGGGGGTTCAGCTGGCAATATTTAATGCAGATCGCTGCATGAAGCCCACATCCATTTGTAAGATGTTTTCTCCCCTGTGTTTACGTCCTGGGTGGCAGCGGTGGGAGCTGCTGAGCTGAGACGAGTTTCCTCCAGTCCCTACAGCCTGCGCACAGGCAAAGGTCCCATCGCATTTCCCTGGGCCAGGCGGCCGCGGCGACAAGTGCCAGCAAGCTGAAAGTGCCGGGCTCGGGTCGGCTCCCGGCTGGCCACGCAGGATCCAGCCTGGCGGCTGCTCTGCTCCCGCGGGCACGGGGAGGTTGTGGCTGGGTGGGAAGGAACCGGCTCCTTGGCTGACTTCCTTGTGAAGGGCAATAAAAAGCTGCAAGCAGGGAGCGCATACCAGCTTGTTGGCTCCAGTAATGATATGAACAATAACAACAAATCCCTTTTTCCAGCCCTGCCCTGTGGAGCTGCCAGAGTAGACTTTGAGGATGTAATTCCCAGCAGTGGAAGCATTGTGTGGGGCTCTCCTGGCTGGTTTAAGCTGGGTTCATGAACCGCCAGTGCTGGCAGGAGCAGCAGAGCACTCAGCACGGGCTGCAAAACCTGCCTGGGAAGTGGCGGACGCCCAGCAGGTACCCGAGCCTGGGTCTCAGCGGGGCCAGCATGCGTGCCCACCGCAGCAGCGAGCCCCGTTCCCCCGCAAAGGGCGACAATGAGGACGTTTGGCAGCCAACAGCCCTTGCTGGTCGAGCAGCCCCCGGTCACTGCAGCAGCACACTGAGCCTTGGCCTCCCCTTGCAGGGCAGTCTGCAGAGGCATGCATGTAAACTTCAGAGCTGTGTGTGCTCAGCCCGCTGAAAACAAGGATGTCTTTTTAGCAGCTGGAATACCACCAGACTGGGAGACTGAGCAGTGTCCCCTGTCAGAGCAGCACCTGTGAAGGGGAAATCAGCAACCACAACTACTTGCACAGGGTGAAGTTATAAGCAGCACTAGTCTGCAGGCTGCCAATAACGTCTGTTAACTTCTTCTTCTGTCACATCTGAACCCACGAACTTAGGCTGGATGGCTCTGCACCATATTCCTTCTTCTAGACCATTTGCTAAAAATGAGGAAAGTGTCCGTGTTTGATTTTGCCACAAAGTGTTAATTTTGGAACTGTTACACCTTCCCTGTAGTCTCTATTTCACTAGTTTTAAAAGTGGTGTGATGAAATGAAAAATTAGTGGTAGAGGCTAAAGAAAGGAGCTAGGAAATATCGTACTGTATTTCAAACCGTTCACAACTGTTCCAGGTACGCCTTAAAAGCTCTTGTCTGACAGTTTTCAATCAAATAGTCCATATTCAAGCTTAGTCCCACGTAAGGCTTCAGTCCTAAAGTGTGGTCTGCTAACATTTTAAAAGTTGAGGAGAACTCCATGTGGGCAATAACTGAATATCAGAGAAAACACCCTAAAAAACCAGTACCCAGCTTGGTAATTTGGACTGCAGCACATGGGACAAGGACAGCTTTAAAGACTAGGCAGAAAGCCAAGCCACCACTGGAGTCACTGCTGGAACTGGAAACACAAAAAGATTGTATCCCACTCCTCCCAAGTCACAGTCCCCATAACCTCTGCTCAGCTGCTACCTAAAGGCTGTGGTGTTGAAAATTGTTCTCTGACTTCTTGGTCATACCCGTAGGCTCCTTGGCTTCAGTATTTACATCCAATATAGCCCCTGCCCCCTTGGGATCTGTGCAGTAGGGTCCCAAGTCTGTTTCCTGATGGCTGGGGTGTGCAGACTTGGGCACCAGCCTTAGGTCCCCTGACAACTTCACTATCCTGAACCCAGTATTGCTGGCTCAAAGATTTGGGATGGAGCTTTCCCCTCTTAAGGGAGAGTAAGAGATGAGAGACATGCTTGCTCATGCATGTTGTTTTCCTCTGCACCAAGTGGTTGTCACTCGTTCTGTGCAAGGTGGGAAGATGTTCAGGGATGGGAAAGAAGTTATCCCCTGTCCCCTGTATCACAAAGGACAGCTTGACCATCATGGATAGCCCTGCCAGCACAGCCCTTGCTGCAGTCAGGCTCAGACCACTGACTTCCCTTGCAATGGAGACAACTTTCAACATCCCAGAATGAAGTAGTTAAAGCCTGGAGACTGACACAGGCATGATCCCAGGGCTGACCACAGCAATGGACCTCAGCTGCTTGCCTTCCAGACAAGTGGCAAGAGGCATGGCACCAGATGAAACTTGTACAGGAGAACAACTTTCCCAGCAGCAAGCCTGGTTGACATCTTCATGCTTTTTCCCCAATGTCTACATTAAACAGTTCCCTGCTGATCATTCCCTGAATCTTCCGTGCATTGGTGCTTCTCCTCTAACCTGTGCAGGGAGTCTGGGAGCTTGATGCAGGTCATGGCGGCTTTGCTTCTGCAGCAGGGCCGCTATCATTTGTAGCAGGTTGCATTCCCAAGGCCATTTGCATGTTTCACCTTTCTTCATCTAATTTAGATCTTCCCTCAAACACTTCTGCCGCCACTAGCCTCTCTTCTCTGCAGGGATTCTCCCGGACCTGGCTCTACAGAAATCTCTCATCATCCCTAGCAGAGCTCTTCTGTGCGAGTGCTTTGCCAAACACACTCATCTTTTATTCCTCCCTAAGTCCATCAGTCTGGCTTTCCTGCCTTTGTTTATACCAGTAACACCTTTTTTCTTTTAAACCTTTTTTATTTTTTTATAGAGGGTATAATAAAAAATTAAATGAAACCACAAAACCTCATTTTGTAAAACTTGGTCTGACCTACATCTCCAGAATCAAAGAAATTCTGAGCTAATGATGAGCCTGCCGTGTTCAGCTAATCCTGCCTAATTGCCAGAGTTCGCGGGCACTGAGCTGGTAGTGCAGGGACAGAACATGGTGATTGTAGGGTGGTGCTTTTGCTGGTTTTCATTGGAAAGAGTGATGGCGTTATCCTATTTGGAAACATAAAATTGGGATAAAACCTGCTGTGAGGTAAAAAAAAAAAGATTTTCTACAATACAATTTGCAAAATGGGTCAAATCCCAGACTGAAACATTTAACAGCAACGTATGCATTTAGAAGGAAGTACACTCCATTATTAGAAAGTCTGCATGTAAGGAGACTTTGCCAACCCAATAGAGTAGGACTGAAGAGATGAAATACGTTCCAAAACTAGCAGTCAACTGTGTGCAGCCAGCAGTAGCCCTAAAAAAATAGTTCCATTTTCTCGACCAGTTCAGCCACATGACCTTAATGCCTACTCCAGTTGTTACTGTATTAACTGCTCAAATTAATTTAATCTGGAATGTGGTAAAGACATGCTTTACAAGTTGTAAATCACTAAAAATACCTATGTTGCCATACAAGTAAATTCTGTAACCTCTGGGTAATAGCTTAGGGACTAAAGCCGCATATGAAATTCAGGATTTCTTCAGTAATTAACAACATGCAAACAGATTAGTTTCATAGTTCATCCTTGAAGTCATACCATCATTTGACTGGCGGTGTGAAGTCACTTGCATGTCAAGGACATTAATCATGAATAAGAATCTGAATTCTTCCCTATCCTGTTAAAACAAGAAGCACTAAACTACGTTCCATTATTTCACAGTAAGCAATGTACTGCAAAAGTCTGGAAAAAAGTATCTAGCTATATTTTTTTTATTAGATTTTACTTTTTCATTTATACATATTCACTAATGGCAATAGCTTTGATATGAAGAAGCTTTTTCCCACATCAGAGAAGGAAGGTTATTTTTCCCCAGATAGTAACTACCTACTGTATAGAAGCAAGTCTAATGTGTCTAAGTACAGAGTACTAAAATGGTATTATTATAACTATTGCTTCATAAAACTTCAAACTACCATAATAATGTAATATCAGTGCAATCAAACTTTATGTGACTTTTTCTGCAGGCATACTTCTGCAATCGAGAGCTTTCTACTTCTACTTTTGGGAAGGGGGGGGTGGGTACTGCAGTAGTTTAGCAAATAGTAGCTGATCTCCTAATCTAAAGGTGCCTATTAACAGAATTAATTTCAGTGAGTTGTTCTTTGTAGAATAGGTAAACTGTGGCTCATGAAGCCTAGGAAGAGATGGAGATTAGGTTAGAAGGGAAGAGAGAGTGAGAGGAGATTTGGTGGGATAAGAGGGCTGGGAGGGATCCCAGGGTCTTGGGAGAGCCTGTCCCTGATTCCACCTTCCTCGCTGTCTCAGACTTGCACACATCCTGCACCATGTTATGGCCCCAAGTTCAAAACTTAATGCATTGATCTCCACTGGGAACAACCCATGTGGAAAGATGAACCCTTAAAAATCTACCACATTTTAGTCTCAAGATAGCCGGATGTCAGTGGTGGGTGAAGTGACTTACATCCAATATGATTATGCTCAGGAGTAGACAGCAAAGCTCTTCTTGAATGCAATAAAATATGTGTATATACAGGAGACAGAGGTGCACTTCAAAAGTAGTAACTCTTCTGAGACAAAAGCAGCATTTCAGGAACAGGATGAGGCAGTGCAGTGCACCCTCACAGCCACACTCATGGCCAAGGTAGTCTTCCGACAGCTTTCCTCCCCCCAGATCAGGTACCCCCAGCTTGAAGCTTGGAGCAACCTGTTCTGTATCTTTTATTTGCAACCACAGCTCTCTGCTGCTGCAAGCCAAACAAGGCTCACATCAATGTCTACAACCTGAGGCCTGAGCAGCTCACAGGAAGACTTTCTTCTGTACTCTGACTTGAGTGATCGCCCTGTCTGAGGCAACACAGAGGAGAAAGTTGCTCGGTGACAAATCAGCAGGTTAGGACAAAAAGTTAGTGGGTGCTTGTGGGAACGGAGATCTGCAAGAAGATGTGGCATTGGCACATCTTTGAGCTCGGAAAGAGTTCATTTTCTTCACAGTAGCTCCTGTGGTGGTGGGTTTTGAATTCATGACCCGAACAATGTTGATAACACAAGGATGTTTTAGTTACTGCCAAGCAGTGCTTGCACAGAGACCAGGCTTTTTCTGCTCCTCACACCACCCCACCAGCGAGCAGACTGGAGGTGCACAAGAAGCTGGGACAGGATGCAGCCGGGAGAGCTGACACCAACTGACCAAAGGGCTATGATGTCATACTCAGTATATAAAACTGGGGGAAGAAGAAGGAAGCGGGGATGTTCAGAGCAATGGTGTTTGTCTTCTCAAATAATCATTATGCATGACACAGCCCTGCTGTCCTGGGGATGGCTGAACACCGGCCTGCCATGGGGAGTGGGGAATGAATTCCTCTTTGCTTTGCTTGCGCATGTCGCTTTTACTTTCCTGATTCAGCTGTCTTCATCTCAACCCACAAGTTTTTGCACTTCTACCCTTCTGATTCTCTCCCTATGCCACCGGGGAGGGGAGTGAGCGAGTGGCTGGTGGGGCTGAGCCACCACCAGGTTAACCCACAACAGTGGAAAAGATCATAGAATCATAGAATCCCTAAGGTTGGAAAGGACCTCTAAGATCAAGTCCAGATGTAAAAGGGGCTGGGATAAGGAAAACCCAGAAAAGTCTGAGAGGCACAAGCTGGGTAGAGAATAAAATGTAGAGGAAGGGAGGGGGGCACAACAGGCAAAAGACGGAAGGTATGGGGTCATGGTTACAGTAGATGGGTGGAAGAGCCTAGGACCATTAAAGCACAGCCTCCAGCAGAGCCCTGAGATGCTCTCAGAGTCCCTGAATCGACCTTTCTTCTGCAAACCCTTGGGCAAAGCGCTCCCTCCCCATTTCCGCTGAGGAAGCGGAAGAGCTTTGCTTGCCATCCCTCTGTTACCTTGAGAGGACACGGTCTGTGCTGAACCCGAAGGCAGTGGCTCAGATGATGACTTGTGGGGTGTCACTGTGATGTCACACAACAGCTTCCCATGCTGGCAGTGTAGCTGTGCTTTCACTCTTGCAGTAGTAAATTAAAGGATCAAAACTGCAGGAAAAGCACAGAGTTACCCCTCAAAGTTAGGAAGCGCCAGAATTTAGGTTCCTTGGCACTTTCATTCCCCTACTTCCCTTCCAGCCTGCAATGTTGTGGTCCTAGTGTGAAAACACCCTGTTTATTTCAGCTCCCTCTCTTCCCTGGCACCAGGGGAGCTGCTCTGGGCATGAATTAGTGTAGTGCAACGAAAGAAATGCTGCAGAGCTGATCTCTTCTCTTGTGCTGTAGAAATTTGGCAACAAGTAATGAGTGATAGAGGGGTTGGAAGAAAAGCAAAGCCGATGTGCTGGATGAGGCAGGCTTTTGCTGCCCTGGAAAACAAGCGCTTGTGGTCTCTGCATGGAGTCCTTGCCTGGGGTGGGTTGACCGCTCGGACTTGACTGTCTACAGGCAGTCGCTTCCTCTAAGCACGTCGGTCAACAACTGCCTGACCCAGAGGCTTAGACTGATTTTCAGGCACGAAGGACACTGTTACTGATGAGGTCTCTTTGTACACACACAAGGCATGATTATGACTGTGACAAACGAAAACGTCTCAGATTGAGCTCTCAGAAATACTGCTTTGGACTTGAGTGCCTGCCCCTCAGCTCCTTCTGCTCGATGAGGATAAAGCATGTCCTTACTTCACCGTCTGCCCTAAAAAGAAAGCAGTATTTGTGAAGCGCGCAGATAGTTAAGTGCCATAGGAAAAAAGTTAAGAAACTAGTGATTCTGTCTTTGGAACAAGAGCTGAGCAGTGAGTAGTGACTAGGGTACGGAGTAATGCGTTCAAAAAGAAAGTTGCATTGAAGTATTTAATACACTGATACAAAGATGCTGTGGGCAGTATAGTATCAGAGAAGACAGTGTCATAATGTTTTGCAACCACATTTGTAATAGGTCAAACTGGAGTTTCACGGATAACCTTAATTGGCTATGTTTTAAATTTTGAGTGCTTAGTTTTGTAGCACTAAGACTATTCTTCTGTCATGTCTGCAAGTATTTAATATAGAAAAAAATAACCCAAGCTAGTGAAAAAATTGCTCACCTTCCTCTACAAATTAATTTGATGGAAAATAAATCAGCAAGGCAATTATCACACTTTAGCTATGCTTTTGTAACTGTGCTGCAGAGCAAGGTATCTTCTTGGGTAGTGCAAAGGTGTTTTACTTATTGACTTGATTTCCTGATTGAATCTACTTGTCTTTAATTCAGATACGTAGGCTGGACAGCATCCTGCACGCTGATTAACTGTCAGGGTACCTGGTGTATGTGTGTAGGAATTCTTTATCAATAACTAAAGAAACAAATACATTCTTAGAAAATACTTGTCAAATTTTACATCAAAATCCTTGAGAAACTAGTTTTGATGATGTTGCACAGAGATTCCTGGGGAGCTAAATACTCTTGGTTAAAATATTTTACCTAACAAAGGCGATTTGGTAAAAGCCTATCTGAAATCATGGTTATATTTGTCTCCTACCAGAACATCTGGAGGAAATTCTTTTTTTTAATGTATTTGTAAAGAAAGCTCAGAATAAGCAGAGCACGTCTGGCAAGTTCTGAACTGCAGCAGGTTTACAACTACCTTTTCCAGGTTGTATCTTTTCAGGTATACATAGAGTTAGCATGGGGGGGTGGGGCTGGGGCGCCAGGTTAGGAAAATCATACAAACTAAGTGACAGCACTGCTGCTAGGAAAATTTAATGCCTAGGGAGCTCACAATCAAATATTTACAGCTTTATGGGCAACAAATACTCTGTGACACAAGACTACAAAGCAGTCCCATGCTCACATATTCTTTTTGCTCCCACTCTATCCATTTCTTTCACCATATTGTTTTTCAGAACACTTACTACGCAGTCAGCATCGCTATTGCCAACCCCACTGCAAACTAGTAAAATGGGGAATGCTATTTAATGGCTGTTCATGGATTTCTCAGTTGATCCAGTTGGTTCCTATTCAAATATTGTTCATTTTAAATGCTGAAACTGGCAGGGAAAGCAGGACTTTTGTTCAAGAATCTGTTTTTCAAACAAATCACATTTAGAGATCTAGAAATAAAAAAAAAAACAAAAAAACACCATTTTTATTCATTTTTAGGTGATTAGACCAGTTTTCATACTGTACTTCAACCACCACTTATCTCAGGAGATGGTTTTGCCAGGGAAGGTTGCACTGTGAGTAAATCTTTCAGCATTTCTGCAGATGCTGACTTGAAACTGAGATGAAAGTGGCTCTTTGGAGATCTGTACAAGATTTCCCAGTGAATGAAGCTTCTATGAAAGATCAGAACAAGAAGTCGCCACATGCAAGGCTGCGGTACACCTTGCCAGCTAGAGCCAGCTTCATCCAACACCTATAGGGGTGCTGGAAAGGGCAACTCGCAACCTCTCTTTTAGGGTCTCTGGTGGCAGCGCTGGGAGACCTGCTTCTCAACTTGGCTTCTGTGACATCGCTATGCAATACCAGTGTCACGCAGCATCTCGGACTCCACAGGGATCTGGGAGACATTCAACCCCATGATGCAATACACTCCTCCATTTGTAGCAATTTTTTTTTTCTCTCCTGGAGTTCAGTAGTTTGAGGCTGAAAGGGCTGTGCTGCGCTCTGAAGCCTCTGCAGAGCAAAGCACTGCGCAGGGAAGAGGGTCCTTGTCAGCGCTACAACAGTCTGGTCGGCTCTACTCTGCCCCTGGTTACCATCGCCAGTAGGACAGTGATCAACACAAGCACTCATTTATTGCTAAATATCAGCTTAATCACCCATGGAACTGCAAGAGATTCTCTTACTGTCTACCTAATCAGCTGCTCTGCCATTTATTGGGATATTTGGCCACCTCAGTTTGAAACTGGATTTATTAATATCAAACTTAAATTATCATCAACTATTATAAATATTCTCTGAATGCTTCCTTAGGAAACTAAGTGATAGGATATTGAAAAATATAAAATCCTTTGAAGTATTTTGGCCTTCATACAAGTTTTCTATACCAAGTAACATCAGGAATCTTTGGAACTCCAGATCCATACACAATTAATAATATGTTACTTCAAAATCTTGTATTTGGATTTTAAAAACAAACCCAAACCTTTAACATTTTGGAATTGCAGTGCTGTTATGTAAAAATCCCCACACAACTTTATGTGTGTTTGTCTCACTGATTTTAAAGGTCCACGTGCTCTATTTGCAAGGATACCGCTTGCTTTTCTGAATGTCAGGAGAAACATGGCAGCAGCCTTCACCACCTATCTTCACTTGACAGCTAGATGTGTGTGGTCAGGAGACATGCTGCGGTCCTGTCACAGCCCCTTCTGTCAAATTTCACACACATCATTAAAATGTAAAAACAAACCAAAAACCCCCACCAAACAACAAAACGAACCCCAAAACCCAGCCCAAACCCTAACTGGATTGCATCAGGTGTTTCAGGTAAGTTTCATGGCAGTGGAAAAGCAAGCTGCACTAACTCTATTATTTCTAAAGCCCAAGGATTTATTTTTGGATGATGGGAACAAGGATCTGCCTTCGCATCGCACGCGTACTGCAATACAGGGACCAAGAGAGAGCCTCGTCCCCCTCCCCACTCGCCTGGGCAGGGCGCAGGGGGCGGCAGCACCGTACACTGCCCACAGATGGCACCCACACCCACACGTGCATTTAATGCATCGATAAGGCGCAGGGTAATTTCTTGATCAGTTTTTGATAGCATCTGTGTTTCTGAAGTTGCACACGCGTGACACGGGACAAGTCTTCGACCGCATCATAACACTCACCCCCCCCTTCTCCCCACCCCACCCCAGCAAACAAAACAAAGGCCCCATACCTGGAGACGTTTCAGTGCCTGAATAATTAATAAAATAAGCATGATAATGAATAATCTATGTTAAGCATTTTCTTACCCTTTATTTTTTCATTATGATCAGAAGAGGAATATGATTAACAGCAGTTTAAACTTTAGCAGTACAATTTCAGTATTAAATATAAAACTACACTGCAAGTTGATGTATTTTAAAAATGGTTATGTATACTCTAGCCTTAAATTTATGTATCAAATACAAGTAACTCAGTTGTTTCTTGCCTTGACAATTAACATATCTAACAAATTTCAACAAGCCAGACATCCATCTTTTCCATTAAAAAAAATAAGCAAGCACACCAACTCTTATTCATCGCAAGGGGTTGTAAAGATTCAACACTTTCCTGAGTGTTGTGCAAAGAAAAACAGGTTTGAGAAAGTCAGTTAAATAAGTGTAATGATAAACCTAAAGCTAAGCTGGAGGACCTTTTGATTAACTTCATATTTCATATATTACTTGCATCAGTTGAGAGCAACATGAGTTACAGAACTTCCATGAAAACAAGCCACTTACAAGCAGGTGGTTAAGCTTGATCAGTTTATTAAAAGGATTATATGACACGGTTGCCTGCAATAGCAGGGGACTGGATCTGATGACCCAGGAAGTTCTTTCCAGTCCCATGTTTCTAAGCCATGCACCAAGTGTATCCAGCCCACACTTTCACATTTGGAAAAAGCCAAAGCCACACACACACACGCTCACAGGAAAAAAAAAAAATTAAAAAAAGTCCTTGATGACACCATTTCATTTCTCTAGATATTCACTATGCAGAAGGGAACAGAGCTAAAGTCCTGTACAGAGGATACATTTACTCGAGGTTGATGTGGTACTGAAGTCAGTTAATAATTAGATACCTCCAGGCAGATTCAGTTACAGGGCATACCAACACTGCACACTGCCAGACAATTTCTAATCAAGCCAAGAACCTCCTGCAGGAACGAGGTCTCTTTGCTAGCAAGCACAGAGCACACTGAATAAGCTAAAAGCAGCTGTTCTTAAATGAACGACCCTACCAACCGTGAGCGAATGACAGATAGATGGTAAGAAGCATTTACCTACTAGACAAGATCTCTCTGCACACTCAGGCAGAAGTAATTAGTTCAGATCAGCAACCATTGCTCCTACCTTGCCTGTCTTTGAGTACGTTCTCTTTAAAAGCTGGTCTACAGAATCAGTGCAGCCTTTCTCAAGCACTACCAAAGTAGCAGTTTGCAGCTGCCATGCAAGACTCTACTTTCAAATGGTAGTCAAGACATTTCCATCATCATGGCCAGTTTGCTAAGACAGCATACACCAGCCATAGCAAAAAGCCTTTGCAACAACTAGAGATCTCAACAATTGCCTACATTCAGCCCATCTAACTTTTAGGCACTTTGTTAAGGTGTCTGGGCCCCTAGTCACCCAGAAGTCCTCCCACCCCCCCCAGAGAAAAAATAAAATTAAAAAAAAACCCAAAAACAGTTATCACTGAAGGCAGATAGTCTCACTTGCCTTCTGGAGGTGTCTCTTGACCCCCACTGAGCAAAGCTGCATTTCAAGCAACCAAGTTCTTAACACAGGCACCTCAGTTAGACAGGATGAATGGAGACTTGCATCTCTTTCAAGAGATATTATCAATACTCTCCAAAACCAAAGGCAATTAAGCAATTAAGGTTTGCAACTCCAGTTACATTTGGAAACAAACTTACAGTCAAGTAATTAAGCTGTAGTCCTTCCCTCCCAAGCATAACAGCCTTCCACATGGAGGCTCTGCTATTTAAAAAAAAAAAAATAAAAAAGCATTCTTCTTTCAAACAGAGTGGACACGGCTGCTTTGCCACTCATTCATGGGGAAGCTGAAGGATCAGAGAACAGTTACTCAGAGACCTGGAATGACTAAGCACTGCTAGTGCATGCAAAGCAGAAGGAACAAGATGGTTTTTAAATTAACCCTAGTCATCTTCTCCACTCCACAAAATTCATGCAAGTGTTTGAGAAGATAGTCAAGACATAATAGCCCCACTTTCCAAAAAGGCTTAGGTTGTTGGTTTTTTTCCTACATATTGTAAGAGAAATGTCCTTTTGTTTTCTTTCTGTGGGTAGAGAAATGCATTTTTGGCATGTTTGAGAATCACAGATATCTATGAAGTCCATGCTGTTTAAATTCTCCAACTAGCTTCTATAACCTGTCAAAAAAACATAAGCAACCTATACATGTTGCCCCAGTATTGAACATGCATGCTCAGAACTCTCCACTTTAGTGAAATGAGGTGTTACTTCTGTGCTGATAGTTGACGAGTCAGCATTACACGACTTTGAGACCAACTAAATTAACATTGTCGTAATATGAAAGGCAAGCACAAGTTCATTTATTTATAGCAAAGGTCTTGGGTTACAGGAGGTCAGTTCTTGCCATCTTGAAAAGATAGGGGATAACTTATTGCATACATGTGCATTATAATTTAGCAGCAAGTCATTCATAGAACACTTCCCTCCTACTGCTTTTTGGTTTATTATCTCAATTATATATATATTTTAGCTTTACAAAGCATTTAACACCACCTTTAAGTTAATGGTCTTTTATTGGAAAAAAAGACTAGCATTTACAACTTGGAATGGACATAAATTGTAATATCTTGAACAGCAATGTTGATAGTTGTGCTGAAGTCCACAGGCTACTCCGCCAGCTCCAAGTCATGGTACAGAAGGTTTTAAAAATATGAGAGTCCAAAGATGCTCCCTTGGTGAAGGTTTCTTTTAAAAATTTTGTGAACGGTAACAGCCCGACACCCGTTTCACTATAGTGCAATGCAGACAATGTTAAACCAGTATTTTAACACAGATATGCCATCCATAGTTAAGATCATCATATTTTTGGAGCACACTGCTACGTAAAGCAGAACCATTCAACCTTTAGGGCATTTTCTAAGTTTTGCATCCTTCAACCATTTTGCTGCATACCATCCTGAGGTATAAACCAATTTTAAAGTAAACCAGCTATGACAATTTATACTACAAATTGAACTAGAATCCACTGTTGAACAAAAGAGTGGATCTTTTACGTTGGTTTTTTTTTCCTTTTAATACAAATGTCTGACTGTGCTCAATTGTCAAGCTGCATGCATGAAAAACCGGCCAGCCCAAACAGTGTAATAGTCATTAGAGCAAATGGAACTTTTGAGTTCACTAAGTGCTTCCTTTTTTTTTATTTTCAAGGTAGTACAATTACTTATATTGTAAAACTGATGTTTAACTTTATCTTTTGGGGACAGGACCACCAACCATTACATGCAGTTTGTGGACAGAAGGTATTTTGACATTCAGTTTTGCTATACAGAAACAGAATGAATAAATGAACATTTTTTTTTTGCAAGAGGTAAGTAAAAGATTCAATTTGATTCTTCTAGAGGAAAAAAGGTGTAAAGGAGGTCTCTTCACTTTGCAGTCATCATCTGTACGAATTCTGAAAAGATAAAAAGTCACTGTGATTTATTATCTCCAGAGTACTTCAACTGCTAAGTCTCTTAAACACACCTGGCATAAAAGCCCCTTTTACTGCATCCAAGTTTTTGTCCACAGAACTGGACACCTGAATAAACTGATGTCTCAAGTATGGGTTTGAGTCAAGACAAGCATCTTTTTACCTTCATAGTTGACTTGCCCATCCCCATCAATGTCTGCTTCTCTGATCATTTCGTCTACTTCTTCATCTGTTAGCTTTTCGCCTAAGTTTGTCATAACGTGACGTAGTTCTGCTGCACTGATATAGCCATTGCCATCCTGTGAGGAAAGAGTTGCACAAGATCATAATCAACAATCCTGACATTGATTAACTCTGAAATTACACCTAGGTTTCCAGTAATCGCTTCTGAACCAGCCTTACGGCACTTGTCACAGATAGAGACCTAGTATGCCGTATAACCCCACACTAAGTGCTCGTTTCATTGCCTTACAAAGCATGCATGTCACCATATCCTTCCATACAATTATTGTACTGTAAGAATAACTGCACGCCTGATTTGTAGCTGTGATAAGGTATTTTTGATGCTTTTAAAGAGCTTTCAAAAATAAACCCAGAAACAAAGTGGGTTTTGTTTAGTCTCTGCTGCCTAAGCAAGGCCAAAAAAATTTCCCCACTAGCAAGAATAAAGTCGGCTTTCTCCCCTCTGTAATACTACCTCTATAGCTAGACTGCAGGTGGCTAGGTTAGGCTTCTTGGATAAGACATAGATGTCTTCAAAGAAAGCATTTAAATTCCACTCAGAACAAGTTGTGAAAAATCGTGGCAAAAGAAAGAGACTGACACTTCTAAGTCAGTCTTCCTATTAGTAATACACAAAACTAGAGCTCATCCCTAGCTATTTCAGATACTGTTCTCTTCCATCAACAGGAAGAACACACTAGCTTAGAGCAGGAGTTCTTGTGACAGCCACCACAAGTAGGTAAGCTACCTCAGATGTTTTAAACACAAATCTAGTCTGCAAAAACAACCCCACACAGACAGGATAGACAAAGTACTAGCCAATCAAACATTCCCTGTAGCACATTTTCCAGCTCAGTACTAGAAGCTGCCACTTTTTTCCATTAAATAAAGTAGCAAAGGTGTTCTTCCACACATGCGTGTGCACCAACTTAGCAAGTGCACCAGAAATTGCACAGTCTTGTAACATCTGCCATACCCAAGCAATCCAAAGAGGGGAACCCCTGTTTTAGAAATTAATGATCTTTGCCACATATGCCCAGGTATCCTTAAAGGCAGAGGGAGCTGAGCAAAGTCCAAGTCCACATATTGAAAACTGAACATGCAATACTTCGTAACTCTCTGAACACTGATGCCATAGTTTTAAAACCTTCCATAAAGAAGTAGAAAACCTTATGCATTCATGCAAACATTTCCCCATCAGAAGGTACAAAACACAACCCTTCCACCATCACAAAAAAAATAAAATCAAAACTGCCCCACAAGCATCAAGTTCTGCTCATCTCCGCTCCTAAGAGGCCAAAACGTTTTCCTCATGGACGAGCCTGCTGTGTAAAGCAGGTAGAACCAGCCTGCAACAGTCCTGGTTCTGTTTCCAGAACAGCCCAGGCTCTGTTTCCAATTCCTCCACTTCTACTAGGACTTTTTCCTTCTAGACAAGAAGGGAGAAAAAGTTGAGGAAAAAGTTGACATCGTTAGAGCTTCTAAAGAATATTTGTACTTTTATTAATACCTTGTCAAACACTCGGAATGCCTCACGGATTTCTTCCTCGCTGTCTGTGTCCTTCATTTTTCTGGCCATCATGGTTAAAAATTCAGGGAAGTCAATAGTGCCATTGCCTTAATGGAGAGAAACTTCCAAAAATTAAACTTCCATGCTTTGCTTTATAAAAGAGAAATCTGGCATTTCATTTAGTCAGGGACAAGATTGACAGATCTTCTGCAAGCCATTCTTACAGAAGAACTAGATCCTCTCTCCCAACTGCTACCACTGCCTTTCTGCTATTTCAATGTCCAGTAGCCACAGTCGCTGCAGTGTTTCAGCACAACAAAATCAACTGTTGCCTTCCCTCCAGGGTAAACTATACCATTTGCCACTCAAGTTGCAAGTAAAATGTCAGTCTGATGCTCCAAGGTTAACCAATCCTTACTTATCTTTACTTCAAAACACTTCCCAAAATTAATTGCTTAGTTTCTTTGCAATCTCCCACAACAACTGGGAGATTCCAGAAGGGAAAGTGTTAAAGCTGGCACCACAAATCCAGGATATCAAAAATTTGAGAAAATCACATTTCAAAGCTGCTCAGAAACACATGTTCCTTGTTAAAAAAAAAAAATCTATCTTCTTATCAACATATGTTGAACACCACAAAAGTAATGCATTGTTTTAAGGGGCAACAAGGATCTACAAATTCCAGTGACATCAGAACAGCTGTCATTATTTGGTATTTCTGATAAGCTTAGCAGTAGGTGTTCTTACAGGTATTTCACTGCAAAACTGAAAATCCCTGGTAACATCCAGGTCTCGCCCCTAAGATTAAGTTCTTCAAACTAAAGATTCAAACTTCAGGCTGCTCAAAGTTGTGAGAAAAGTAGTATGGTGAAGTAACAATTTCTTTAAAAAAGCAGAACCTAGATTTATGTAGTCAGGATTCAGCCCTATACGCAAAAAATTGCCACATTAAATAGTTCACTGTGCAACTAAGATCTACCCATCGCTTGGTGGAATCATACAAACTCATTTAGCTTCTCTGCTACACTTACCCAATAAATGCAGTTTAAGAAAACCCTTACAGCTTAGGGATACCAGATTGAGACACACACAGCTATGTATCATGGCCAGCTTTATCTACCAACTAGATCTGAATACAGGTCTTGTACTCAGCTTTGAAAAATCCTCAATGAACATGCAGAATAATAGCATAGCACTCTGCCATAATACAAATTTAAACAGATGGGCAGGCATACTTATCCACCAGTGCAGCACTGTAGACTGCAGCCTAAAAAAGCCACTATACACAAACTCCACGTAGCACTGCAAACCCTAATGGTTTTCAGTGTCTGCATCCAGGAGTGAGCAATTAAGATCAACTTACACTTTTAGGAAAGTAGTTGTAAGTAATCTAGTCTGATAGTCAGATAATCTATATTCTTGCCAATACACTTTCACTCTTCTTTTACAAAGATATTGGAGAAAAATCACTATCACAACCAGACAAGATCAAAGCCTTGACATCACTGAGCAGGTGAAAGCATTCTTCCCTTTTGTAACTGCTAGCCTGCCTGGAGTCTCAAAAATACAATGTGCAGTTACCCTTTCTGGCATCCATTAAAAAATTGTGCTAGACTTGACGTGGGAAGGTTTTTCTGCTTTTGCCTCCAATCCCTCCCCCCTCTATCTGTGAGCAATCTAATACAGTACAGTAGCCTATACAGTCTCTCCCTGTCATGTTTTCAATTCTTGGAAGTTGCACTATTCCACTCGTATCACATTTTTGGCCTAAGACAAAACCACAAATATTAGAACAGCCATTAAGACCAATATGGGCTGATGAAACATATAGAGAACCTGGGTGGAAACACAGGTTAACAGCAAGTCAGGGCAAGTCAGACAGCAATAGGAAGCCTGTGACCTATAAAATATTAAAGGCAAACAGCATTTTATATCTGCCCATCCCCTTTTTTAGGGTCTCACTAATACTGCTAGCATCTTTGCTATGCAAAGAGCAATCAAACTGACACCCCTTTGAGTTTAGATTCTATTGAGTATT
The DNA here is from genome assembly GCA_013399095.1 of Psophia crepitans. Classification (NCBI taxonomy): domain Eukaryota; kingdom Metazoa; phylum Chordata; class Aves; order Gruiformes; family Psophiidae; genus Psophia; species Psophia crepitans. The sequence continues at coordinate 265,970 of VWZZ01006601.1, read as the reverse complement.
TTGAAACGGCTTCAAGAGATCAATGTCACAATCTTCTCTATGCAGTCCAAGCCCAGGTGCAGAGGTCATGTATACTCAAGATGATCACAGTGCTAATAACTGCCTTTCCAACACTTACCATCAGCATCTACCTCGTTGATCATGTCCTGCAGTTCTGCTTCTGTTGGATTTTGACCCAATGATCTCATGACAGTTCCCAGTTCTTTTGTTGTGATAGTACCATCACCATCTTTGTCAAATAGGGAAAAGGCTTCCTTGAATTCTAGAGGCAGAAACAGTCCCAGCGTTTAGTAACATCACCAGCATGAGAAAGCTGCATACTAAAAATGCGCTCCACTGACAATGCCTAGTACAATTTTAAGAAACAGTTTATCTAACTGTTCATGTATTGAGAAAATTAACACTCAATAAAAAATTACTTACAGTACCAACACATAATTTGTATAGCATATTTAAACTTATTTCATATGGTTATTATCTGCATTACAACTGTATAATGCACTTCATCATCGTGCTTGAGACACGGTTGCACCATAAAGAGCAGCTGCTTGGGATAAGTGAAAGAACCCACCGGGTTCCCTTCACCATTAACACACAGAAAACAGTAAGTGTTGTCATTTAGCACTTCTTTTTAAGGCAGCAGACAATAAAAATTCATGTCAGCCACAAGAGTGCAACTGGTCTCCAGAACATCAAACAATGCTCCTTCTTCTACCCATGCTGAATTATACTCTGTTTGAAGCCATTTTAAAGACATTGCCTTATATTACTGTGTAATAAATCCCTTTTGGGTTTACTTGTTGCCATTTCATTTCAAGTTTATCTTCACTTGATTAAAAAGAGTACCTAGGTCTGCCTTGATTCCATGAAGTTCACTTGAGTCTAGCAATTCTTTCTGTTTGCAAGAAATCTAGACTTGGCACAAGTCTGAAAGTCTAAAAAAAAAAATCATTATCTGTAGTCCAAGTAACAAGCAGTCTAAATTAAGAGGCAGTGAACCAGTAATCTTCCGGAATGTTTCGTTATTTTTTTTTGGTTTTTAAGTGAGTGCTTTTTTAAAAAAGCATTAGTACAGATTTGAAATTGTCAAAAAGTTTTTTTCCCATTATGTTTGAGATAATGTATTTTCTTTTAGTCACAAGGAGTTAGCAAAAAAGTAATAATTTCTCATCAAGACACTTACCAGCAATCTGTTCTTCAGTCAGCTGATCAGCCTACACAAAGAATAGAACATTTTAGAATATTCTTTACCTCTAGCTATGTCAAGATTAGATTTTAGTAGTGATTTATCATTACTTTTACAAAGCCACTCTCAACCCCTAGAATTCTGCCTCTGCCAGAAGACTGCACTCACCTACCCCATGCAGCCACTTCCAAAAACACATAAGCTAACTTGTTTTGAAACTGCACATGAAGAGCCAGACACACCATCCTTTGGCTTGGAGAATCCCATTTGGTCAAGCGAAGGACACAGGGCAGCCTTCTTGCAATTGGTCAGAGAGGCATGAAATCTTTAGTGACAAGTGTTTGGGGTTTCACATCACATCAGATGTCATTTCCAGCAGTACGGTGACCCTAACACTGAGTGGGGGTATTTGCACATCAGTGGGCTAATGACAAGTGTGCCACCTAGTGATGTAACACTACTGAGGTCCACCCTCCCCCTCCACACTGCATCCAGTATTAGTCTACTGTAAGCTTAACAGAAAGGACTGTGCCGTGATATTGGGATGAATTACTGCTCGGTATTATGGAGATTTTGTGCTATCCCTGACAAAGAAAACACTAGTTTTCAAGCATCACATCATTCTTCCATTCAAGCAAGCAGTTTAAGGTCCCTCACACTGATATGAAGGCTTTTATATATCATTTAAAGTGGCAAGATTTAAAATGTCTGCTTATGATCTTCTGTACATCAAGAGGCCACTGCTGCATCCAAACATATACAGGCTTTCCCAGAGCTTAACTCAGCTAACCACATCCTTCCAGAAGCCTCTCCCTTCTGTATGGCTAGAGCATCACAAAAAGCTCCACTGTTTGGACTCAACCACTAACCAGTTCTTTATGGAAAAATATGCATTTTCCTAGTAATTAAAAACACACATGCCTAGGCACAGATACTACAGAATACAAGGTACTAACTCCTTTTAAACTCATTTTACTGGACAGCTTTTACTAAGAGAACAGAGAATTTTGTAGGTCAGAAAAAGCAGGCTTCTCATAACCCTTCTGTCCTAAAATACCACTATTCAAGTATAAAACCCACTTTACTGCAGTAAAGAACAAGAAATGAATTAACAGGCTATACAATTTGTTAGCTCTTTCTTGCACACGGAAATAGGGCAGGGTTGAAAGCGTGCTGTATATGTTAAGTGACATACACAGATTTAACCTGTAAATAGGTGTTGGGTTCTTTAATGTTTTAATGTCTGTATGTAATGATTAACAGTTCCCTGCAT
>VWZZ01006601.1:178740-252825 GCA_013399095.1 Psophia crepitans | reverse complement strand
GGCAGGGCCTATATGCCCTCGCGGAAGATTACCGTTTCCTGGCACAGCGACACCTGACGGAAGCGGTGCTGAGGAATCTGAGGCAGCACTTTGTCAAGAAACGCCCGATTGGCTAAAGGGACTCTGCAATGGTTAGCTGGTAAGAGTCAAGCCCTCTGATTGGTTGCGTTGTACCTGCAATGCGTCAAGTGAAGATGCTGGAGTGCGTGTACTGGAGGGCTTCTGTGGGGCTGCCCGCGGCGGGCATGGCGGCGGCCGCCCAGAGCTCGGCTGTGGATGTGCCCGCAGAGGCTTGCGGGGTCCGTAGCGCTGTCTGCCCTTCCTGGCAGTATCAGCCGCCCTAGCTCTAGTTTTCCCGCCTCTTCATGCAGCTGCAGCTTGCAGCAATAGCAGCTGCATGGCTCATGAGCCAGCACTGTCAGGAAGAAGCTTTTCCTCAGTTATCACTTTAGAGCTGGGTTTGTATCAAAAAGCAGCAGAAAGACAAAGCTGTTTCTCCCGTTCCTTCACCATAACGCAGGATGCCAAAGGTAAAAAACGTGGCAGTACAAATTTTCTTATTCTGCCCTTCCACTGTTGGTGTGAGAAGCATTTCTTGGACTGCTGCTCCAAGTGACAGTTTGAGTGACAGTTGGAGGAGGATATGCACGATAAGTGATGAGTGATCTCTTAAATAGCTTGCTGAAACCTTGCAAAATCTTTCAACGCGAAGAGATGCTTCTGCAAAAGGAGATGCTAACTGCCAAGCTGTGCGGAGGCACGCGAGGTTGGCCTGCTTCCATCTGGGACCTGGGGATGTCACTGGGTGTCTCGGGCCCCTCGGGTCTGGCCAAAACCCGCTGCAGCCCTGTTGTGTAAGGAGCCGCAGATGTGTTGTAACCACCCATGTGGGGTTTTCATATGTGTCTAATTGAAATAAGCATAGATAAACCAGAAGCAAACAAATAACAAAGCCTTCTTTGCATCAGTAAGAGGCTTACAGGACCACTTTAAAAACGGTGGCAGTTTCAAACCAGCAAAAACTTGCTGGCACATCTGTGAAGCTATGCACAATAACTGTCGAAACGTAGAAGTAGGTTACAGACACTCCGAATATTGTCTAGATTTTTCAGTATTTCTGTTATTGGAGTGTTTTCGTTGCTCTTTTTCAAAATCCCATTCTTGAAGAGTGAGTCAGCAAGAGGTCTCTGAATGTGTCAGGGAACAGTTATTTTAAATAAGGTTTGACTGCTAAGCAATTATTAAAGAGCATGTTTACATGTTAAAAAATTGCAAATTTGCATATGAAAATAACAGCCCAATTTCTTGACTCTAGTGAGTCAGGTTTCTTCCTAACTACGGTTTTCAGGATAACATTCCTGATTGGAAGGATTTTGAGTTAAATTCCACGGTAATATGATTCCCTTAATCCGCTTGCTCACTAGGAAGTAGAACACTTCTAAAATTATCGTGATTTTCTTTTCACGGCCTTACTGAGTACAAACTGCTTTTCTGCTGGTGTGCACACTTCTTACTGTCTTTTTTCCAAAGAATTATTTCAAAATATTAAAAACAATCTAGCCACTTTTCCTTGTAGTCCTAGCCAAGTGGAACAAGCGCAATGAAACCTTTATGGGAAAATTATATGCCTGTGTAATTATAATTACAACGTTTATGAGTGAGGGTTTCTTAAAGTGAATCATAAAAGCAAGATTGCAAGCTCATTCCATTTCTTACCTGGTCGTTTAAAGTATGATAGCGTTTTCAAAAAATACACGTTTGAAAATCGTAGGTCTGAAACAGCTTGAGGTCTTAACAAATGGAAAGGAAATGGGTATAAAGCACTGGTAAGGGCATCACACAGTATTCTCCAGAACAGCCTTAAACATTGTATATTAGTCATAAAATCAATTTGTTGTATTAATTTACCATAATGACTGTACAAATAATAGAATGACATTAATGTCACAGAACCTGAAAAAAGCTTTTAGAAGTGACATCATCATTCAATGGGAAATAAATATACCAATTTCAGGGTTAACAAGTAAATCATTGTTGCCACAAAGAGTCTCCTGTAAAGCAGATTCTTTAAAAGAAACTCAAGAGCTTAGTGTGTTCCAGACAGCAATTATATTCTAAGAATTAGCTTACTTTGAGCACAGGTTGATAGAATAAATCAATGGGAATAAATACCAATGACATGTTTATTAGAAAGAGTTACACTGATCCAATTCAGGTAATTCAAAATCAATCAACTCTGAGTGATAATGCTACATTTTACTTTCTCTACAGGTGCTCTATGTAGGCTGTCCAAAGTCATCAATAAGTACGGGAAGGGTAATACGGAGTAGTAAGCAGAGTTCGTTAGAGTTCTAAATATATCACAACAAAACATTCTGACTAAAACATGCACCACCCATTTAAAGCAACCATTTTAAAAAGCAATGTATTTACAGCAATGTCATTACACTACCATCTGTTAAATATATGCAGGTCTGCCATCTTATGGAGCCTGAATGGTACTACCAAATAGCAGGATTTGGAACTACATATTAGGAGAACAGTTTGAATTTTTCCTTTCCAGGTAATGTGTTCTTTCTTCTAAAATTTGCACCATTTTGACTCATTGTATCTATTTGATATATACATTTATTGCGTTTATGTATGCATGCAAGTGTATGCATGTAAACACAGTCAAATAAGGGCATTACAGTTTCAAGATCAAGCATGGAAAAGCAGGGAAATGATGGAGTTGGTTGTTTACATTACATGACAGCCTTGAACAACATCATCGTGTGCAATTTTTTTCTTCAGGACCACTATCTGATTCAGCATTCAGGTTAGATGGTGCTATTTAGTGAATGGCTGTTCAGAATTTGCTTAGGCTCCTTGGAGTGTGACTGTGCTGTATTTGCTGCAAGCTAGTCAAGCCCTATTCTAAAGACAAAAGTACTAATTTCTGTATGGGCTTCTGTGTAGCTGTTATTATTAGAGTATTATTATGAACAATTTTGAGTGAAGTTGGTACAGGCCAAGGCAGGCAGTCATCATGGAAATTTTCAGCCCACGTGATTAAAGTTTGGCAAAGCTATTAAAGTTGCTAAAATGATGCTCTTTTGTTTGTTTGTTTTTATTATCTATTTTTATAAAATTTTATGTCAGATAAACTTGATAAATGACTTTTGGGTCAGCACAAGAACACAGGAGTGTTATAATTAGTACATCAAGTGATATTATACGTTATTTTCTTTTTAACTGGTGCAAATTTATTTTTAGGGGAAAAGGATTCCTCAGGAAGATGTTACTACTTTGCTTTTGAAAAGTTTGAGTTGAGGTAGGAAAGTGATTGATCTAAGTGGTTATGAGTGGCAGAGTCTTACCAGTTGCTGGAAAATCTGGTAGTGCCTATACACTTAGGAAGATGTCTGATATTACTGAGTTGTACTTGTACTAGAAAATACTCTACATTACATTTTCTCCATTTAGTGTCATTTCCAAATATTTACATCTGCCCTGATACTCTTGCTGGGAAAAGACATTGAGCACAAACTGCCATTTAGATTACTGTCGACTTATTTTGGTGATGTGAAATACTAGTTACCATCACAATAAAAGCCATAATTGACTTTGTGTAAGAACAGAGTCTTTCCCCCTTACAAGAAGGGTTCTCTCCCCCATTTGATCTTGCTTGGTTGTAATATCATGTTTTTATATGTGTCAGAGTCCCATACTCTCTGACCAGGTTCTTTTAGATATTCCACATTAAGGTTTAGTGTTTAATATCAAATGTAGGTCTTTGATATATTCGGTGTTACATGACATTTTCATTTGGAAGAGTGATACAGCAGTGTACCGAAATCACAACACAAAGATAAAATATCGATTGCAATGTCCAGGTTAATCACAATATAAACATAATTCTTGTTAGAGGTCTTTGTATGCTCACCATCACAATGCTGGGCATCCTCAGTTGCCAGGCAGGAGTACGTGGGTTGAAGCCAGCTCAAGCCCGTTGCTCTCTCCAAAGTTCATGTTGCTGGTTGCTCAGTTTCTATCTCTTTTTGGCTGAGCCATGTATACACTTCTCCCCTGCCACATTGGTCTGACTAGCTCAAGAAGACATTATTGTCTACTAGTTATCTCAGGGAAGGCTGTTCATACAGCTTGATGACCCACGGGTACAGCCATATATCTAAAACAAAGATTACCCTCCAGTCCCCTTTGTGTTAAGTTCAGCTTTAGGATAATTTGTGGTCATTCTTTACAGTGTGCCTTGAGATAATTTTTTTTTTGGCTCATCTCCTCTGAGCCTTGATCCATTGGTGGGGTGTAGGTTGGTCACATTCCACCCCTTGGCTCAGCTCGGCATTCAACAATTATTGGTGTTGCACAGGGAGCTTAATACATTCATCATATGAATTACCAGACCTCTTGCCTGTGTGTGGTGAGGGTGACAGCATATGGTAAACTGATTATTTACAGGTTTAGTATGTGATTTAACATGAGTTAATATCATGTACTATTTGATTTTTCAGGTTACAGGTCCATGTCAAGGTTACAACAAATAACAATACAATGATTATTAACAGTACAAGCATAAGATCACAGAATCACAGAATGGTTTGGGTTAGAAGGGACCTCAAAGATCATGCAGTTCCAACCCCCCTGCCATGGGCAGGGACATCCTGCACTAGGCCAGGCTGCCCAAAGCCCCATCCAACCTGGCCTCGAACTCTTCCAGGAATGGGGCCTCCACAGCTTCTCTGGGCAGCCTGATCCAGTGTCTCACCACCCTTATACGAATCTTTTCCTTATATCTAATCTAAATCTCCCTTCTTTTAGTTTAAAGCCATTACCCCTTGTCTTATCACTCCCAGTGGCTGGGCACCACATAAACATGCGCTCAGTCCTCCTCATTGGAAAAGGGGGAGAGAATCGGAAGAGCGAAAGGGAGAAAGCTCGTGGGTTCAGATACAACAGTTTAATAAGTGAAGCAAAAGCCGCGTGCACAAGCAAAACAAAACAAGGAATTAATTCACCGCTCCCCATGGCAGGCCGGGGTTCGGCCATCCCCAGGACAGCAGGGCTCCATCACGCGTAATGGGTACTTGGGAAGACAAACGCCATCACTCCGAACGCTGCTGCCCCCCCTTCTTCTTCCTCCCAAGCCTCTTATAAACCGAGCATGACATCATATGGTATGGAATACCCCTTTGGTCAGTTTGGGTCAGGTGTCCTGTCTGTCCCCTCCCAACTCCTTGTGCACCCCCCGCCATCCCACCGGCGGTGCGATGCGAGAGGCCGAAAAGTCCTTGGCTCTGTGTAAACATCGCCCAACAACAGCAAAAACATCTCCACTATCACCGCTGCTTCCAGCGCAAATCCAAAACACAGCCCCATACTGACTTTCTTGAAGAAAATTAACACTCTCTCTCAGCTGAAACCAGGACACCTTGTAAACAGCCCCTCTCCAGCTTTCCTGTAGGCCCCTTCAGGTACTGGAAGGCTGCTAGAAGGTCTCCTTGGAGCCCTCTCTTCTCCAGGCTGAACAACCCCAACTTTCTCAGCCTCTCCTCAGAGAAGAGGTGCTCCAAGATGTAACTCCTCTGTAGCTGGATTGTTGTAAAGGCCCTCAGTAGTTTTAAGCCATCCTCCTTTGAATTTTTCTCTCATCAATTCAGGGAACACTGGTTCTAAGGTTTGTCTTTGACTACTTTCAGTGGCTACCCCAATCTGATTAACCTGATATAAACTAATAAATTGAAATGGAATACAAGATAAAGTAGAGCTTCTTGTGGTATGATTTCGGTGGTTAGTAATGGGGACCACAGTGATCCATTGGTTTGTTGCTAAAGGTGCCAAGTGCCTTGCCAATCTCATATGGAAGTTTGTAAAGCTGTTGGTAGCCAGTTTGCAGTCATTTCTTCCAATACTGATAAATTATTTGATAGAATTTCAGTATCAAATGAATTCAATATTCCTGATCCTGTACCAATTCCACCCGGCAAACTTTGCATGATACCTGTTTTAGTTCTGTGTCCTATTGGTGTATGATTTTGTAGCCACAAATTATGGAGTGGGACACTACGTTCAGCACAAGTCTTCCTCCATGCACTAGTGCTTAGGTTGTTTAAGTTCAAATGTATGTTCATTGTCGTTAGTTTTGGAGCCATAACCATGGGCTCTCATCCATCATGCAATTGCATTAAGTAAAGGAGTACCTTTGTTAAGAGGTTTTTTTGCTTGCTTTATCAGATACACAATCAGGAACAAGTGGAATCTTAATTTTGTCCATTCACATCGACTTCCTATTGATTATTAGCAGTGTTTATGGAAAAAATGTGGTATATTATTATGTTGTTTTCATTGTTTACAATTTGAGTGTAATTCCTATATGCCTTTAAGGTATGATTAGTTGCCTTATATGTCTGTAATAACCACTTGATTTTGTTGTTAAAATCATTTGCAATTTCCCATCCAGCATTACATACAGTTAAAGTTGGGTTAATTTTAGATCTTAGGATTACTGTAACATTATCGCCTACCTTGTGCTAATGCAGACAGTATTCTTCCTGTAACTACTTTCAAAGTTGGGTTGCAACTGATGTTCAACACCTGAGCTCCTCCAAAGGCAATGTGAAAAGGCAGACCCTGTCACAGACAGGTCTCAGTCATACATTCTCATTGTTAGTATTTCCATGGTGATAAGGTAATCCCCTATTTTCCTGCAAAAGAAGATATCTGGGTCTTGAACACTGTCCAAGCCCCAGTTTTTGTTAAGTTACTCCCTATAGTGTCTACAGAATCCCAAACTCGTTTTCCTTTGTAAAACTTTATTTTAAAAATGTGATCCATTATCCGATGGTATTTCTCTGAGCAAGGGAAAAGTAGCAAACCACCGATTTAAACCAGCAGTGATTGCTGGGCCAGCCACGGCTTGGGTGGGGTGCACATTCCCTACACCACTGTGTCTGCTCCTGTGAGTATGTATTTCCAGCCTTCAGGTGTTCACTTTAAAGGACCAATATAATCTACTTGATGAGTTTCTCAGAGTAATTTACCTTCCCTGAGACTGGTAAACTGTTGTCCTCTTGACAGGTATTGTACCACTGTTTGAAAAAAATGGCATGTATCTACAATATGTGTTGCCAGAGCTTTTGTCACAGGCCGTCCTCTCCTTGCAGCTCATTGGAATAAATCACAATTCCCAGTGTGTCCTAGCCATTCTTATAACTACTTACTAGCCTTTCTGCCTTGAGTTTTGCAATACATTGATTTTAGCCAAATGCTCAGCCATCTGATTCCACTTTGCCGCAGGGTTTCTAGTTTTTGGTGGGCAGATGTGTGTGCTGTGGATATACACTTAGATTCCAGTGTGTTTTTCCCCGTATGTCTCTACCGTTTATTTGCCGATTGTTTTTCACCCAATTCTCTAGCCATTGTGAACCAAATTTTTTTGTTTCACTGTCTCAGGGCAGCACATCAGTTATTGGATAGGAGGGCAGATAGGACTATTCAATAGGCATCCCAATTTGCTCTACACTCTCTGATAATTTCTTTATTCATCCCATCATTTGTCACCTGGTGGAGTATGTACAAAGCCCATTACTGCACAGCAGTTTCCTGGGCTACCATTAAGGGTAATGGCTAACCAGTTAAAATTGGTTTTAAAATAGAAGTGGGCGCGCATAACTTGATTTCCCTTTATGGAATTAATGGCTTGGTAGTTAGCAGCCCTTCGTATGCAGCTAACAGCACTTGCTCAAATGAAGTGTAGTTGGGAGCCTTGCCACAATTTGGAGCAAAATGTAATAGGTAAGCTTTTTTACCTTGGCACATCTTGTTGCTCTAATTCCCATTGATATCCCTCATAACCTATGCCTGTATGAAGTGTACTTGGGTGTGCAGGGTTAATGGGTCCCATAGATTGGTTAGTAAAATTTCATCATTTAAAGCATTTCATGTTTAAAACCTTGGGTTAGGCGTTAAAAGGTGTATTGTTTTCCACCCCAAGTAAATGCAAACTGTGGTTTGTCTTGCTTTTGTGTCAGCATCACAAAGACCATACCTTTTGTTGCTAACAGTCCCAACCACAGAAGAGGACGTTCATATCTACTATGCTGGGAACAGGGCCTGTTAAAGGGACACTTGCTTTCTTTAAATCCCTGTAGTCAATAGTCATGTGCCATATACCGTCTGTTTTCTTAAAAGGTCATACTGGTCTGTTTTATGGTGAGGTTTTTCTATAGTACCCCATTGCTCTAATTGTTCAACTAATTCTGTCACAGGTTTTATGGCAGCAGTTTATGGCTCTGAGCCTTCTTCCATTGTGGGAGTGTGTTGATTGGTCACAACATGTGATTAGTTTCCTGGGTGTAAATTTTAACTTGTTTGCTATCCATCCTAGCATAGATTCCATGACAACAAAACAGACTGAGACAGAGCAGGGGCTCCCAGGCTTAATCCACTGCACAGAGGCAAGCCTTCGGTGCAACTGGTAGCATCAAACTTCTGTCCCTTGATTGGTCTGCATGGATGTGTAGGAATCTGTGCTTCCCAAACTGCCCTCTTACACCACTTCTGTACCTGTGTCCATGCATACTGAAGCCCCAAATTTTCACTTGCCTCCCTCATGTCCACATAAGGAGACCAGCTCTGCCTCCACCCCATCCATGTCACATTTCCTACCTTATCTTGTGAACAGAGTCTTGGAAAAGGTAGCTCTGGCTAGGCTTCTACAGCAAGGGCAATGACGGTGGAGAGGCAAGAGCTGCTGGCCTGGACATCAGCAACTCACTGCACAGCAGCTGGTTGGTCTGAGTTGCTGATCATACACAACTCCAGGTGCAGAGAAGCTTACCCCTGGGTTACACTTGTTTCAGAGCTTGTCAGAGCGTATTGGAGACACAGGGAGACTTTGCAGTGTGAATGGTTGGGTACTGCCTGGTTCTACTTTTGCAGTGGTGATTGCTCCACATCTCAGGCGAGTATGTGTCTGTTACTCGTGTCATGACTGGCAATTTGAAGAGTGTAAAAAAAAAAAAAAGCAAAAATCATATTATGAATCAACAGAAGTATTGATCGTGTCTGAACCTGAGAGCACTTCAGTGCTTAAACCCTCATTGTGTTCTTCTGCTTAAACTGATCAGAATCCCAACTGGTCCCAAATAGGAGTGAAAGCAGAATGTGGATCAAGTTTTTGTGCAAAGCTGCATTTAACTCTGACTGCATAAATTAAAACATAGTTGAGTTGGTATGTTAAGAAAAAAATATAATCTGATGTCATTATTTATGCACCTCATCCTTAAAATAGTTGTTACTGATAAAGCAAAATGACAAAAAAATAACTGAAATTGGCATCCACCCTGCTTTCTTCAGCTCCCAAAGAGCTGAAAGTCACAGGAAGCTCAGAGGTTGATACACAGAAAATACTATTCTGGACCAGACTTGAGATTCACTGGGTATCTTTCTACAGCTATGGTAAAATCAGGTCCTTGAAGCAAGTACACGCTGCTGGTAACAGGAGACAGTCTGTCCCTGTAAAAGATTGTATTCTATATTGTGACAATAAGAGATTTTCTTAAATTTGAAGCATGACATGTAATAAGGCTTCCAGAGTTATTGTGAACAAGTGCAGCTCCAGGTTGTTATTCATGTACATTTTTAGAATTTACTCAGTTCTTGACCTCAGTAGGTTTCTGTAGCAATATGTTTCACCATGTAATTACTCATTGATTTGGCAAACAGTAATCAAGTACATTACTTCTTCTACAAAAATGATACAAGATTTTCTGTACCATTACCAAGGAGGCAACATTTCAGCTCTCATGTTTTGTCTGAGAAATCAACACGCAGTAAACTGCCTTCAGCTGACTGTATCTTTTAGCTTAAGAAATCATATTGGGATTCTGATGTTAATTTGTGGTGTCAACATGTCTTGAGCTGGATGCGTAGTGTTTTACTCAAACATAACGTTTTCTGAGTTTCCTAATAATTCAAAACAGCTTTCTCTAGCTATTTTCAGCTTTCCTAATTATGTGTATTTTTTTAACCTAAATGAATATATAAATGAGTATCACTTAGTCCAGGATTTGTTTTACTCCTGTTTAACAGTAAAAGTCTGCACAGATGGCTGCAAAACAGAACCTTCAAACGCAGCCAGATTTGTACATTTGTGCTGATTTCTTGCTTAAGGGAGCTCAGTTCAAAATGCTGTACTGCCAAATCCAGCCCTGCAGTAATTCTCTTGGCTTCAGTGGATGGCCACATGGGATTGCTTGCGATATCTGGCTAGGCTAAGAGATTCCGTGCAATTCCAAAGGGATTTGTTTGACAATACAAAAAAAAAAGAAGTCTGAAGAGCGTGCTACTGTGTTGGGTGTTGGACAGTTCAACCGTTTTCTTCAAAGCAGTGGCCATGAGAGACACTTTCCATTCAGAAACCACAAGAAACAATTCAAATTTGCTTTGATTCAGGTGACAGGCAGTTGAAAATGTACTCGTGCTGGGTCACATGCAGGTGCAGACAACAGGAGAGTCAAACAATCCAGCTGGTTTTCTGAGAATTTAGAAATAATTGCAGAACTGAGGAAGTGATCTGGAAGCTGCTGTAATTCTCTCTATGTGGCATCACAAATGCTGGAAGGAAGATTTGTAGACTACAGCTCCCACTCATGTGAATTTCTTTGTGCATAGGATGTTATGCCTATTCTTCCTAAATAAAGGGGATCGTATAAAATTTCATCAATTTCTTTTCCTAATGAAAACAAACTTAAAGATGTGGAAAGCTCTCTGACTGTTTGGGCTAATAACAATTGGCATTGCTAGAGAATATAGTATCACACAAGATTGCAACACAGGGACAGGCCAACAGCCTGTTTGGCTTCATTGGTGTTGCTTATATGGGGCAGACAAAACGCACCAAAATGAAAGTCCTGAAGCTAACTGGTTTAATGAAATTGTGCATCTTATCTGAATATTTGCAAAGAATTAAAATAATTAGTTTTGACTTTTTGGTGAGCCATTAAAGGCAAAGTGGTAGCTATTACATTAGAGTAAAAATACTTGTATTCACTTGGAACTTGCCTTGCTGTTCTGCTGCTAACTATATTCTTTTAAAATAATCCGTGCTGATAAATACATTTATGGTACAATGTAAATAATACAGAATAATCGGCTGCAAAGCTGCTATCTAGTGCAAAAATGTACTCCCACACTGGGAGATGATTGTTTTACTGTAATTTGTAGGAAACTACTGCACTTGTAAGCTTTGTGTTCACTTTGTAACAGACAACCAAGAAATAGGTGCCTTATAACTTCAGCTGGATCCTCTCTGTCATCTAGCTCAGTCGGGCTGGAGCTGAGCCAAAGATGGAATGCTTCTCAACATCCTACTCCTAATTGTAATGTTTCCTGTTTTCTTTTGCAAGTAATACTTTATAGTGTAAATGCCTCACTGGTGGTGTCACCTATGACATTTTGGCCTTTTCACTGTGCTCCCATACTTTCCTCCAGAAACTGGCCAGGCTTCTTGCTGCCGATGTTTCAATGCTATCTCCTTGGATCCCTGCAGGAGAGTTTGTTGGGTCAGATATCCAAACTGGATCCGTGCATGCGTATCGTATTCACCTGACCTAAAAGGCCTCCCAGAAGCCTGCATGCTGGGGATCATTTCAGCTGTCTCCACATGAAGTCTGCTGCAGTTGGCCTGAAGCCCAGCAGGGTTTGAGTTGTTTCTGAGGGGATCGGTGAGGTGTGACCACAGCAGGCTGCCTGTCACTCCTGGTTCTGGGAACACAGTGGGGAGAACCCTCAGCTGTTTCTTGACAGAGGCAACTTTGGTTTGACAGCATGCATGATCTCTGGCTCTGCCTGAAGGTGCACATATTGTTTCCAGGCCAGGCACAATTTTGCAAGAGGCATTTCTACTGTGGTGGGCCTCAGCTAATAACTATGCTGGATGCAAGGTAGTTTTACATTTGTGGCACAGATGATCTGCAACGTAGATAATCTAATCATAGATAGTTGAGAATTGACTCACTGGGTGTTAGAAGCCTGCTCTTGCTTTTGATCATGCAGAGCTTGTAATTTTACTGCTGTCCAAGCAGCAGTATCAGCCTGAGGTATTTCTGCTTCCCTTTTTTGTTCCCTCTTGTGTCTGTGGCATGCCACCCATTCACCTCTGCTATCACAACTCTTCAAGATCAATAATATTTTTTTTAATCCAATCAGTTCCTTGACTTAGTGCTCACAACCTTTCAATGAGCCTTATTTAAGAAGCCCTACAAGTAATTGTATTGGCACAGCTGAGGTGCAGAGGGAGTATTAGAAGTCTTTAAGCTACTATTGCCATTTTTTATCATGAAACAGTAACCACAGGGTAGCTATACTCCTGTAATTCCACTAATTTTACTAGCTGTACCATTCTAAATTAGGAGTAATCTCAAATAAAACAGCGCTTCCAAGATCACTAAACATCTTTGAGGAGGTGAAATATTAAAAAATGAAAAATGGTGGTAGGTAGCTGGAGAGTTGAGGGAAGGCTTCGCCCCCCTGTGAATAAAATCATTTAGGAGTGGCATTAATAGATGGAATTATTTCATTTTAGTACATGAAACAGCGTTCTCTTTGTTTTAGTACTGAACCACCACTTAGGAAACTGCAGGGTTGCACAATTACAAACCACACACAGTCACAGTACTCTGTGAAAAACTAGATGGCTTCATGGAGCCGTGTACCACTGTGCACTTCATGGCTTGTTGGGAATGAAAAACAATAGAGCCTCGGGTTTCCTAGTCATCTTTGTCAGCGACTTCAGTGAGGAACAGGCTACAAATAAAGCGGCCTCAGGGGGCTCTCTGCCCCCCAGGCATGGTGTCACAGGGCCTGAAATTGTGGAGAAATAAATCCCTGCTTGTCCTTTGTGCTGCCTCTTGCTTCACTTGTGGGGAAGGAAAATGGTATGGGGTGGGGGAAGGCAGATGATCATCAGGCTTCAGAAGTCACTTCTAGGGGTGGCATATGCGAAGTCTAACTGGTTTTCCTTGAGAGGGTGAGAATCCCTGTGTGCAGAAAATGTCATTGGAAAGAAAAAGAAATCCAAACAAAGGGAATAAATACAGAGCAGGCGCTTTGCCAACAAGCAAAAAAATTCCCTTGACAAGTAAAGGAACTGATGGCTGTTGAGCTGTTTCCTCAACAGGGAAGAAAGATGTCAGAAACGGCTGCTGGAGAAATCCCCCACTCAATCTGGCTATCTAAACACAGCTGGCAACCCCAGGGAAAGAGATCTCTGAAAAACAGAGATCACCTGAAAATACTGCATTTCTCCTGATTTGAGAAAAAACAAATTCTATTACCAGGAAACATTCTGTTTGGCTCCAGCTTTTAATTTACAAATGGCATTCAGCAGCTCTCGTTTTCTAACTCTAGCCTTTCTTATTGCTTGCCTCCCTCCCTTTCCTCTTTCGTCTCTCCTTGTACCCCTCCCCAACTTCACAGAATCACAGAATCACAAGGGTTGGAAGGGACCTCGAAAGATCATCTAGTCCAACCCCCCCCTGCCAAGGCAGGGCCACCTAGAGCACATCACTCAGGAACACGTCCAGTCGGGTTTTGAGTGTCTCCAGAGAAGGAGACTCCACAACTTATCTATGTTCCTGACAACTCACTGAACATACTGTGCTAATTATCTGAATGTGCTTATCTCCAGGCTTGTCTGCAACTGCTAGCGCTATTAATTTACCTTTCCCAAATAGTTATTTACTGAATAGCAATAAAAAGTAATTACTTCTAGCAGCCAAAGAAAACCCCTGATCTTGGCATTTTAAAATAGGATCCTTCATAGACTAGGTCTTAAGTCTTCAGGGTTTGTGTTTCTGTAGTGGTACTCCAGTACAGGGCCTCCACTAATGATTATGGCTGTTCAGGCACTTCTGTCACATCAACATTAGAGGTTTTTTTTTCCTTTCCAATATATTGTTACTGATTTGTTTGCTAACAAATTTGGAATGCCAACTCACAAACCCAAGGTACAGCGCTCTATAAATGAACTTGGACGAACCTAGCAGAGCCTGCTTTATGCAGCTCTTCCTAAATGAAGGCTGCTTTGACAGTGTTTAGAGATTCCACAGTTCATACAAGGCTACTGTGTGCCTCTGCCAAAGGCTGTAACATAGTTTGGGGTGGAGTGCAGCTTCCCCTTTCAGTGCGTAGGTGCCAGAAGTTCTTGATGTAAGCATATGGTGTGCTTTCTTTTAGCTCGAAAGAAGTACTTCATTCTAAAATTTACTGGCACCCTTTTGGTAGCAAAGGTGGTTGAGTTCCATTTCAGTTTTATTTGGATTTTAGGAGTAAGTATGAGGAATCAAGGATTCCTGGGAAATACAGATGCAGTGTTTTATTGCTTCCACTACAAGATTGTCTACCGTGGTTGGCTATACTTTAAAGATTAATGAAGTTCTGGATATATTGATGAACACTAATAATATTTTCTTTGTCGTAAATACATTGCGTAAATGTGGTCAGGTACATATCTCTGTGTTAGCTGCATTCCTATTTACTTCTATATGGATTTTCTGTATTTTTTATATATATATATATATGATTTCTAGTTTGGAATAATAACCTAATGTAATTGCTAGGCTAAATTATACGGAGAACAGCTCATATCTAATACGGATAACAATGAAAAGAGTAGACAGAAATTAATGGTCTAAGGCTGTTTATTAAAGTGTCTGGAATAATAAACTGTCACTGAAGCATTTTAGAGGTTTTCCATATTTAAGTGATACTTTTCCACTTGTACAGGTTTTTTTTGACAAATAATAGTAAATTACACTAATTCAGTAGATTTTTTTTTCTCACTCTTTTACCCTTTTCTGTCTTGTAATTATTTTTCACATGATTTTACATTGCACTGGAGAAAGACTTTATTCCTATTTCTACATGCTCCTCACAATTCTTCCTCTGGTGGCTTTTGATTAAAAGAAATAATACACTTGGGGTACCAAGATTTTATTGGGCAATTTTCCCAATACTTTTTCCTCAATAAAGCGAAGCTTTTCACTTGTTTGAAGAGGAAGGAGACAATACTAAATGGAGCTTTTAATTGTTTTTCTGGTCTTGTACTTTAATCATGAACAACCTTGGTCCTATAAAGTTCTGGGATCAAGCTTCATAGGTTTCCAGAGGGATTTAACCTTTTGTAGGATAAAGGTTAACGTTTCCTTCCTTTTCTATTTTATCCTGCCCCCTCACAAGATCTCAAATAGCAAAATGAACTATTTTTCTTCAAATCTACAGTCAGAAGCAAGATAGCCTATGAAAACAAGATCCATCATGTGCGTGTAAGGAATTAATGTGTTTCTGTTTGAATAGCAGTGCAGAGAAGCTCACATTCATTTCAGTTGAAGGGGAACTATGGCTTCATTTGATAGCAATACAACCAACACCTATACCTCACCAATAATCTATGAGATGGCTTAGCAGATGTTAAGATACGTTTCGATGAGTAGTAAATGCCATTGCTCTCCTTTTAGTCTGATGGAAGGACTCTGTATTCAGAAGAGCAGCAACAAAACATTTTGAGAGGTATCTACAGTGGTCCTGTACAGATCTGTCTCTGGACTTGTGCTGCAGATCAGACATGCCTAATTTTTACTTTACGCTTACTTTGTCTGATATTTAATCTCTCAGAAACTCCAGCTTCTGGCTAATTGGTAGTGTGGTTTGGACTGGTGGATAAGGTTATTTTTTTATCTCTGCAAATTCCTAGTTCCTCTAACAATGGAAACACATCCAGTCCCCAGCCTGGCAGTGGTTGAAGTTTGGAAGTGCTTCTTTGGGAAATGGGAAAATCAACAATGCAAGGTTGATGGATTGTGTGCCTAAGCTTTGTTATCTAAGTATTGTTTTCCAGGAGCAATCAATATTCTGGGGGAAACACTTGTTATGTTCTCTATCAACCTGGACCATAGTTACAGCAGTTTTCTAAAGCCTTAAGCAATGTCACAGAGTCTTGCAGGGAATGTGCTGCCTGTGAGCTATGTGCTGAGGAAAAACTACAGCAGATCATGCTATATTTGGAATTAAGTCTTAGAGAAGAAAGATTGTTTCTATATTTTGTTTTTAATATGACCAATAAATGAGAAATGGAGCTTTTTGTTTGCACTCCTTTTCCACCTGTCATGGTTTTACTCCAGCCGTCGGCTGGGCACCACGTAGACGCCCACTTAGTCCCTCTCATCGGAAAAATGGGGAGAGAATCAGAAGAGTGAAAGTGAGAAAACTCATGGGTTCAGATACAAGAATTTAATAAGTGAAGCAAAAGCCGCGTGCACAAGCAAAGCAAAACAAGGAATTCATTCCCCACTGCCCACGGCAGGCAGGTGTTCAGCCATCCCCAGGGCAGCAGGGCTCCGTCACGCGTAATGGGTACTTGGGAAGACAAACACCATCACTCCGAACGCCGCTGCCCCCCCCTTCTTCTTCCCCCGAGCCCCTCATAAACTGAGCATGACGTCATACGGTATGGAATATCCCTTTGGTCAGTTGGGGTCAGCTGTCCTGTCTGTCCCCTCCCAAATCCCTGCGCACCCCCAGCCATCCCACCGGCGGGGCGGTGCGGGAAGCAGCAAAGGCCTTGGCTCTGTGTAAGCATCGCTCAGCAACAGCAAAAACATCTCTGCACTATCAGCGCTGCTTCCAGCACAAATCCAAAACACAGCCCCATACTGGCTCCTGTGAAGAAAATTAACTTTCTCTCAGCTGAAACCAGGACACCACCTACGTGGATAAGAAATGCTTTAGGTTGGCTATACCACTTTGTATCCTAAATTTGTTAAGAAATTTCACCAGCACAATAAATTGAAGAAAAAAGATCTGTAGTGTTTTAATCTACAGTGGGAAAAGAAATGCTACAACCACTCCAGTTACCCCAAAAAGGGCAACTGAGACCGTGTTATTAGGGAGGGATCAGCAGAATGCTTGTATTGACTTATGTATGGTCAATGTATTGACACACTGATTTAGAAGAATTTGAGGAAGAATATTCCACATGATTTCACTCATAACAAAATATTTTTTTAAAGCAAACAACACTGGTTATAGAAATCAATATTCTGGGGCATCTTCACTCATGGAATCACTCATTACAAGCTCCTGAGCCCTTTTTTTTTGGTTGGCTATGGGCTTGGGTTTCCACTGCTTGACCTCTCAAGAATCATTAGGTAATGAGAGAGGTCTTATCTCTCAAGGCCACTATGGCTTCTTCCCACCTTGCTGTTTGGCAGAGATGTGCACAGTATTTGGGAAGCAGAGTGTAATCACAGGCAGACTGGTGAGTATGAGTGAAAAAGGAGATGATAATTTTTCACAATCCATATATTTATCACATTCCCTCACCCATCTGGATTACACATAATGCTTCTTTTGCAAACTGTTGAGGTCTAGCCTGAACTGAGGTGGTGGTTATTGTTCGTCTTAGTAATGCCTCAGTTCCATCCCAGTGATGTGTCCAAGCTTGTATTTTTGTTGTGAGGGTGGATTTCATGTGCTGCCAAGAGTGAAATCATAACAATAGGTGAGAAGTCCTCTGGCCAAAAAGGGCTTACTTCTAGCTGGATGGGTAGAGAGTATTTCAGATAATGGCTACAGCTGTGAAAATGGGCTCAGGGTTCATGAAAGAGCAAGAGCTTTGAAAAAAATTGATGATTTGAGAGAAAATTATGAAGAATCTAAGGGAAATTAAAAAAGAAAATAACATTTATTAAGGGGGGAAAGAGTATTTGGGATGGACAGTGACATAAATGAGTGTTGTACAATGTTCAGTAGAAAAGGAACAATATCTGACTCACCATCTGTAAGCATATAGTCATGTGTGATCATCCTGAGTTTGGGTACCAAAAAGGAAATATGCATATATGGGAGACAGATACAGGCTGCAAGCTATTTGACAAATGGTTATCATCTGGTTTTGTGCCTGTCTGGATGTGGAATAGTGGTTGTGAGAGACAGAATTTTAGAGGGAGGGAGAATTCTTATAGCACCATAGCAGGGGTCAGCTTGGAAGAGCCTTTAGAAGGTCTTCTAGTCCAGCCTCCTGCTTACATGGGAAAGAAGATTGTTGCAAACGTTTTGATGAAGTTGTGCATATTCACGTTTGTGGTACAGACTGAGTAGCAGATTTTTGACATACTCAATTTTCTTCGACATCCATAAATTTCAAGCTGCTCCACTCTTGTATACGTGTATAAAATAAGATATGAAATATAAAATTGGATACACACACACATATATTTTCACTCATACCCTGATGAAGGTACATGGACAGTCAAATTATTCTGGCTTAGCTATTTTATTGCACTAAGAATTAGATTTGAATTACCATCACCTTTAATTTTCCTCCTAATACATTTAATGGATGTACAGCTCTTTTTTTCCAACCTTCTGAGACAAAAGAACTGCTTTTATGCAATTTAATGGATGTAGGAAAACACTGAGGGACAGGTAAGGTGAAAAAGAAGTGCATGGAAGAAGCACGGTTGTACCTTCAAGGAAGGACCATAAAAATAAAATTAATGTCGGTTTTTCTCCACATGAAAATTAAATTTCGTAAAGCTGTTATAGTGCTTACCAAGTGTACTTGCCTATGCATTCTCCTTTTCTCAAGGTTGTGCAGCATATTGCTGCTCTTCAGGTTGAAAGTAACAGCACTTCGCCAGAATAATTGCAGTTTGTATAAAAGGACTTTCACTGCTAATAAGATAGAGGATTTAATTTTAATAAATATATAGTTGATTAGTCTCAGTTAATGTATTATTGTGACTTAGTGATGCCATCCATAATTTAGGTATGTTAGGCTGGTGTTTTTATAGGCATAATAATCCTCACTGTGCTGAAAGAACAGTGTAATAGCTCAGGACAGCAGGATTCCAGTTCATTATGTTGTCAGTTTTTGGGCTTTTTTCTGTTTATTTATCAACTAGTTTTAACACCTGTCATATCGGTTGTCTAGTGACAGCCATCAGCATTCTGTCAGGGAGGTGACATTGCATACAACTCAAGCATTATCCAGATTGTCTGGTAATAAAACTTTGCAATATCAATAATAGATACCTGTGTGATGTGATTTACAAAGTGAAATTTTCTAGAAAACTCTAGAGCAAAGTTTGCAAACTTGATGGCAGATAAATTAATGGGATTTTGCAGCACAAATGGAGAATGGAGAAACTCCTGCAAACATCACAGCTCAGTTGCTGGTGAAACATGGGGATGAGGGAGATTGCTGATGAGGTTGAAGGGAGATTTAAAAATGCAGATGTACAGTGGAAAACATGAGCTGCTAATACCAGTACAGCCCAGATATTTGTGCAAGTGACAACCAAACCATTTTTGTTTACTGGGCACAAGCTAATGCTACATTAGACTAACTTTAGGTAGGTAGTAATGATGCAGAGAGAGTTGGCTGCGTTTGAAGTTAAAACAGAGTGGTCCCCTTTTCAACCACCTGGTTGAAAAATCCAAATGAAATGGAAGAATAAACAAAGTCGTTTCAACAATTAAAGTTTTGGAGGGCTTTTTTTTAAGACCTTAAGAACAAATCTTGGTAGATTAGACACAGTAATTGAGGCAGTTGAATGGACTGAATAAATCAGAGACTTAAACATGACAGAGATCTGGAATTTATCTAACTGAGAGATGCAAAAACCGTCTGGAATTTACATTCCAAGTATGGAAGTGGGATGAGTAACCATCTCAGCAGTCAGAGTGAAAACAAGGAAAAGGTCTGTATGGAACAGAGAAGGGAAATGAATGAATGAAGAAAGCTACGACTTGGAGACTTGGAGGTGCAGGAATCAAGGAAGATTTGCGAAACCTAAACCAGAGCTAGGTCTTGCAAAACAGTAAAACAAAAAGCAAAAGACTATTTAGCAATGTAGGTAGCACATTGCAACCAGCGCAAAAAGAAGGGGGAGCCCCAAAGCGCTGAGGTTATATATAATCTAGCCACATTCCCCAGCATCGTGAGTAATTTTTGCAGCTTTCAGAACAGATAAAGATGTGGAACGGAAAGTCAAATCTAAGTGTGCTGTTACAAGAGAATATACACAAAGTGAAAAGAACCATGGCATGGAAGCTAAACTAGGAGAGATGACCTTGCTCAAATGGGGAAGCATTACTAATGAAAGAACTAGGGCATGGAGTTTTATTGGCTTCTGGTAGAGATTTTAATCCATCTGTTGTATTGTGGTGGTACAGCAAGCTTCACTTCTCTTTTATAAACATGTAATATATTTGCAATTACTCTGTTAGTCTGCAATAACACACAAAGCTTTAAAACAGATTTTGGAAATAATGAACACGATGGATATAAATGGAAGGTGGGATAAAATGCAGTCCAAGTTTACCAAAGGTGGATCATGACTGTACTTTAATGGCAGCAGAATTTTCATGGATGGAAACCTGGTAGATCCAATTGATTTTTATCTCAGTAAAGCACTTGACAATGTAATACTTGTGAGATTATTAGTTGAAATGGAAAATAGCACAAGAAATGTAAGTTAGATAAAGAACTGGCTAAAAGAGGAATGACAATAGGTCTGTGCTGGAAAAGGCACTCTGAGACCAGAGAGGGATTTCAAGTGGGGCTCCTTGTACCAGCATTTGCCCCAATCTTATTTAATAAAGGCAAGGGCAGAAAAATAAGAGTGTGCTAATTAAACTTGCTGATGGCAGAAACTGAAAGGCCTTGCTCACAATGAGCCATACCGAGAATTTCATTCCTAGAAAACGGGTGACCTAGCAGCCTGGAGTAATTGAAGTAAAGTTAAATTTAATACAAAATCCAAGGCTGTGTCCTTAGGGATTAATAACAAGATTCTCTGGTATAATAGTGGGATTCATCCAGGGGAAGCAATAGATTGGGAATGTCCAAGTGTAATAATTGATCGTGGTCATTATGAGCCACTAGTATGATTCAGCCAACTAAACGATAAATGCAGGGCTGTAGAATATTTTCAGTATAGAATGAGAAGTAGGCCATTCTGCAGAGTACCACTGCCTCTGGAATCCTGTGTACAATTCTAGTTCAGAATATGAACTGAGAAAAGTGCAAAACATCAGTGGACTGAGCAACCGATCTTACAAAATTTTAAAACTGCTTAATGGAAGAAAGGCTGAGTGGCATATGATTAGTGTCTGTGCATAGATTACATCCAGGTTAGCACCCTGGTGAAGCAAAGAGCTATTTTAAGCCATAGGAAAATGCTGGCCCAGAAACAGATGGATATAAACAGAGCATGAATGAAATTAAGAAGGAAGTCAGGATGTTTCTAAGCATCGGAAAATCGAGGTCCTGGAACTGTCTTGCAACAGGAGTTGTGGGCAGAAAAGCCCAAGACATTTCAAAATGGATTATATGAATAGACTTATGTGGTAAGGTTTTCTGCAGAGAAGCCTGAACTCAGTCTCAGACCATCCCTTCCAGGCCTATGTTTACAAAAGGTTAGAAACTAGGGATAAATGTCGAGATAAACTTTATTTGGGGGAAAAGTCTGATGAGAAATTAGCATGAATTTTACATAAGGAATCATGAAACCCAGGGGAAAAGCAGAAGACTTGCTAACTGCTTCCAAAGGAATGGATAATAGAACATGGAAAATTCCATCTGTTAGACAGTGTAGCCTATGTATTTTTAAAATACTGATTATTTAAGCATGCTGTGTTTCATAGGCTGCATTTTGAAAGATTCATCAGGGATATTACCCCTCCCCCAAACTAAAACATCTGAACCTTTGATCCCAAGGCACAAAAAAAATACCCATTACAGTAACTGGAAAGCTACCTCAAAATGCTGCAATCACTTGAATGTTTTCTCTTGGAATGGCATGTAACACTTACTTGGTTTGATTTGAGAATAAAAGAAGTGTGTCAAATGCGTTTTCTTACAGGGAGATCTATTCTTGTGTTGTTTTAAAAAGAAGCATGGTGGGCCTCCAGGGCACAAGACATAAAAATAGGCCAAAAATAAGGGTTGTGGGTGGAGTGGTTTTTGGGTTGGTTGGTTTAGCTTTTTTTCAGGAATCAAACTCCTTGCCTCTGTTTCTGTACAAAAATAAACTGGATAAAATTGCCTGGTTTTGCATATATAGGAGGTTCTGATAATTCAGAATTTCTTAAAATTTTCTAGTCTTTGCCCTGAGAAAGTGTGTATAAAATGCTGGTGGGCACTTCTAGCCAACAAAACGCCCTGCTTATGTCTGCAAAATACCACTTTCCTCTCTTGCCTGTAGTTTTGTTCAGAGCAAAATTCTCAGTAAATGTACTGGGAACAATATCAAGACCCTTTTTTTTTTCAGTAATCGATACAGAAATACAGAGTTATATTCACATATGCATACATGAATGTAGAGCACAAGTTAAAATACTTTACAAGTCTGCGGTTTATGTCTAAAAACCTAATAGGCCTATCTAGAGTATCGCTTTGAAACTAAAGCTTTTCATATTAATTTGGTTGCTGTTTCTGTTTCATATTATGGAAGAGTGTATACATATTTCATATATGCATACAGCGTCCGTCTGGCCGTGGCGTTAGACCAGAGTTCAAGCCCAGCACTGCCATGCACCTTGAATAATCAAGTACAAAAATCCTCTTTAGGTTCTTAAAGCA
Source organism: Psophia crepitans (assembly GCA_013399095.1). Classification (NCBI taxonomy): domain Eukaryota; kingdom Metazoa; phylum Chordata; class Aves; order Gruiformes; family Psophiidae; genus Psophia; species Psophia crepitans. The sequence goes on along the minus strand of VWZZ01006601.1, from coordinate 230,177 downwards.
TAGAATCAGAATGTATATCTGAACTGAACCAGTTATCTTTATTACATATCCATCCCAAACATACCTGCAGTAGCTGATCTACTCAGCAAGCATTTGATACAATGTTTACCATAAAAGAAGATTTTGGATCAGTAAATAAATCACCAGATTTATTAAAGCATTAGAAAGATTACCCGACAGCCTTTGTAAAAATATTACCAATAGCGCCTCCGTGAATAAGATCAACTTAGATGTGCTTGTTTTCTATTTAATTTTAGCTGTTGAAGCAAAAATGTCCCATGTGATTTTATATCCCTGTTTTATTAATAATTAAACTGCTAAGATTTCATTCAGGTATTATTTAATACATCCTAAGATGAAAAAGGAGGCAGAATTGTATATTTTCAATAAGCAATAACATAATTTTCAAAAATCTGTGTATAAGACTCTAGAAAGTTTATACATACTGACCTGCAAAGTGGATAGTTAGGGGGCAAAAGATGATACATAAAATCTAACAGCAGTATTATACAATCTCCTCACCTAAGATACTTACTGTACACATAGTACAATAAATAATTAAAAACTGAACCAAAAGTTAGTTATTGGGATTTGTTGCTAAATATGTCAGCTCATTTCCCTTTAAAATACAATAGAAGCATTTTTCAAGGAGGTGGAAAAATAATATGACTTTACATCAAGCTATGCTCAGTTTTGATATGTCAGTTTTGAGACATTATTTGGAAGAATAATGTCTAGACGTTTGACAAGAATTTTTTTAGGGAAGATGTCTTCTTGAGCTGCCTCTCTCAAATAACGTCAGAAGCATGAGATGATGGAGAGCTTTCGTTTCCTCCGTCCCATGTCCCAGGCATGTAACACCTGATGCTCATGACATGAATCTGGTCACCTGGAAAAGAAAGCAGGCAGGGAGGAGAGCCAGTGGCATGTCAGCCTTGGCTGCCAGGACACATCTGAACTCTGGGGAGTCCAGTCCTCTCCCTCTTCAAGTCAACAGCAGAGGTGGGAAAGGCAAATGAGTGGGAAGTGTCACAGCTGCTTAAAAGGGGGAGTGGGGTGAAGGTGCCAAGGCCCTGAGGACACTGACAGGCCTGCCTGCCCCTACCCAGCCATGCTGGGGCTCCCCTACCCAGCCATGGCCAGGACCCCATGTCACCACCCCCAGAGCCTTCAGCCCCCATCCCAGCGACGCTGCAGCAGGGCCGGTCTCCAGCTCCCCACAGCCCTGCCCTGCCCAGCCATGGGCCCTGCCAAATTGGGCTTAGCTGCAGGCCCATGTCCCAGCCCAGTCTCGGCCTGTTCTTGTCCCTAGGGAGGTGCCTGATGCCGGGGGCTGGGGCTGCCCCTGGTGCCCAGCTCCTGTCTGGGAGCTCTTGGCTGGGAGTCCTTGACCCCACAGTGCCTGGCCCCCTGGGAGCTGCCAGCTCACACAGCACCCTGACAGATGGGTTGAAAGAGGAAATAAATAGCTATGGGAACCTTATCAGGCATCATTAAAGTCCCAAACATGCAATGCTCCTGCAAGAGATCATCTCTCCCACGTTGGTCTCCTGGTGAGGCTGGCCATGGGATGGTGCTGAGGTTACGGCCCTGCAGCAGTGTGCCGCACCTGGCAGAGCTGAAACCGGAGCTCGTGAATTTCTGCCTGCCGAGCGGGTCTCAATAAAAAAATTAGCTCTTGGTAAAATTACTCAGTGGTCTCAATACATCTGAGTAGCGTTGGCATAGACAAAAGGATTTCTCAGTGAAAGAAACCTGAGAAAGGGCTGGGAAAATGTAGAGGATGGCTGGAAACTTGGCACACCATCAGAACAGGAACCTGTGTTATTGGACACCCTGTTGTGCTCCGTAGCTCTCACTGCAGGGAGATAAACCTATAGCATCCTCCTTTTACATTTGCCAAGTTCCTCTCACTGCTGGAACATGCTAAATGTGTCATATTTAACCCCCCTCTTTTTTTTTTTTATTAAACTGCATAAGCATTCTTACCATGATACAAGTGCATCATCCTATCATGCTGGCAGCTCTCGGTACGTTAGTGAGGTTTGAAAAGCCTCGTGGAGCACGTAGGTGGGAGCCTGCTGCTAATCCATCCCGTAAGGGTCGTTCAGGGGAGCCAGAGGTGGCACACGTGAATACGTTCAATTGTCCCTCTAGCACTGCGGACAGAATTAATTTTGTGTCCTTCCTAATGCGACCTCTGCTCTTACAGTCTCACACAATTGTACAATATGTTAGGGATGGGTGTTTCTTTAAATGAGTGCAATGTACCCTTACTCAGAATGGTTGCCTTTATTTCTGATGCTTTTATTTAGGGTACGCACTGTGTAAGCTTTAAATTACATTGTTTATAGTGCTGCACTATAAGGCTTGTTCTGCAATTTTTTTGGCGTATGAGCACAGACCCTCGTTTGTAAAGAGGATGGTCTCTGGATATCTTACAGAGTGATGAACAGGGGCTCCTTGATCCACAGCGTGGAAGGAAGAACTAACTACAGTATTTACCTTAGTGGAAGTAGAAAGTGTGGAGAAGCAAGAGAAAATATGAAAGACATGTGAAGCATGATATTACAGGCTGTTAAATTAGGGTGTGGAGAGCATGACAGAGCAAAACGTGAATGTGCAAGGCTAAGAACCAAACTGGCCTGCTGTGGCCTTTCAGGCACTGGTGAGGGGCCCTGAATTACTGTGTCACATGGCACCCAGTTCACAAAAGGCAGATTCACAAATATCTACCACAACTGTATTGTAGTAAGGAAAATGTTATGGACCTGATGAGAGGGGCTTTTTGTCCCTAAATATAATGTTATGATTTTGGTCAAAATATGCAAAAGAACTCAAGTCCCAAATCTATTGAAAACTGTCATTCTCACATCTGCTCAGGCAGTTCAGTACATTACTCACCATAAGGCTTTTCAAAGAAGAAAAATCTTTAAAATGGGTTATTAATGAAAAATAACTATATAAGACTTTAATATGTTAAATACAATGTAAAGAGTGAACCAGAGTGTTTTAAAGTAAGGGACTTGTTAGTTCCTCTAGTTAGTTCATTCCTTCTTATTAACAAGGAACTCCTGTTGTATACAGCTGCTGCTGTTTTGTCCATTCCATACTGTAAATGCCTTGGTGGTTTGCTGGTACTAGGATAGAACAGAAGAAACAATGCTGAGTGTTTCAGGTAACTTCATTCTAGGCATCGAGAGGTGTTTTGGTCAGGTTCTTCACTAAATTCTAAGAAAAGAGTTGGCTCAACTGAGTTGAGGCAAACATTTAGTTTATTTATAATAGTACTTTTTGCCTGTAAAGGCTTAGTAAAGTATTGATATAACATTATTAAAATGCATTTTGCAGAGTTTTACAACAAAAGCTGCAAAATAAAACTTGTTAGATGGAGGGCTAAAGACATTGCAGAAAATGACATTTCATTAGAATGGGCACTGCTCACTCAGTAAGTCAAGGAAATGTCAACGTAGAAGATTTTACTACAAAGCCAATTTCTAATAATGATAAATAGGAATTACTTGTACAAATAAATGCAATAATCTGAAAGCAGTGCTCACACAAGTTGAACTCCCACTTGTGATAATGGGAAATACTGCCTGCATTTATGTAGTAGTGTTAAATGTTTTTGCTTGGTTGGTTGGAGTTTTTTTTTTAATGTCACCGTAATATATGTATGGCAACAATAACAACACCCTTTCTTAATTTATGCCTCTTTTCAGCCATAATTGAGGCTTATTTCCAGGCACACAGTGTATAAGTCTGTATTTAGGATTCTTATAAACTCTCTGGTCATTTGCTTTAGTCTAAAAAAGCATATTTTCTCTTTCTGTATTCTCTTTGTTGAGAAGTTGTTGGTACCATCACTATGAGCAGCTGGAAGACAATGTAAATAATGACATTCAGCAAATAAACTGAATATTTTTGTTACGAAATCCATGTAGTTTATCCTGCATTTACAGTATCAGCATCTTGAAAGGGCTTTGAGTCTGGTTCATAAGAGAATAGGGAAATAATTTTCTGTCGATAGGTGGTAGCTCTCCCTGTGCTGAGGTACGCAGAAGAAACACATTTACAGATTTGAATAACTGTCCAAGTAAGTTTATAACACATATTTCCATGAGTAGGAGGGTTCTGACTGAACCTTCACAATAGGTTAGACTCCCAATATGAACTGAATGCACAGTGGAATTTTCCTCCCACTGAAAACTGGGGGTCTTGGTCGACAGCAAGTTGAGCATGAGCCAACAGTGTGCCCAGGCTGCCAGGAAGGGCAGTGGGACGTGATTGTCCCACTCTACACTGTGGTGGTGTGGCCTCACCTCAAGTACTGTGTGCAGTTTTGCGCGCCACAGTACAAAAAGGACATGAAACTGTTGAAGAGTGTCCAGAGGAGGGCAACAAAGATGGGGAAGGGTCTAGAGGGGAAGACATCTGAGGAGAGGCTGAAGTCCCTTGGCTTGTTCAGCCTGGAGGAGACTGAGGGCAGAGCTCATGACGGCCTACAGCTTCCTCACAAGGGGGACCGAAGGGGCAGGTGCTGATCTCCCTCTGGTGATCACCAGTAGAACCCGGGGGAACAGCATGAAGCTGCGACAGGGTAGGGTTAGGTTAGAGATCAGGAAAAGGTTGTTCACCCAGAGGGTGGTTGGGCACTGGAACAGGCTCCCCAGGAAAGTGGTCACAGCCTTGAGCTTGACTGAGTTCAAGAAGCATCTGGACAATGCTCTCAGTCATCTGCTCTGATTGGGCTGGTCCTGTGTGGAGCTGGGAGTTGGACTTGATCATCCTTATAGGTCCCTTCCAACTAGGATATTCTATGATTCTATGAAAATCCTGCTCTGCGTTGGCACCTGTTTTCATGTAAACCTCAGCAATGTAATAACCTGTGACTTCTTCTTAAATGTGGTTGAAATTGCTCACGAGTTCTACAACTACCCACAGAAATTATGCAAGGCAGACAGAAAGACAAATGCTTGTTCAGGTAGCGTAATGATATAGGTTTTCTCTTCTCAGGAAAAAGGCTAAAAAGTGCATGTGAGAAGACTTTTTTTTAAATTGTCTCTGCAGAATTTGTTCACAAATTAGTACTGTATTTCTTTTAGATTTCCTCCCCCCTATCTTCTTATCAGTTCTAGGCAGATATATAGTTCTATATATTACATACTGCATTTTACACATTCTAATGTTTTACTACAAAACTTGATAGATGTTAACAGACTTGAACAAAACCACTGCTTCACATCAGTATGCGATCATACATTTAAAAGCCCATTCTTTCCAAGTTGGCAATCAGGCCCCACTCTCTCGATGACTTCCAGACTATCAGTGTCCATCATCACTATTTGTTCTGAATCCTCTTCTCTCTGTACTTCTATTCTTCTCTCATGTTGATAAAAATGAATAGATTTTTAATAGATTAAAAATAAATTAAAGGTAGGAAACAAGGGTTAAGAAATAGCTTTATAGTTTTCTAAAGGATGAAGTCACCAGCGGGATTCCTCAGGATCTGACTGTTCAATGTCTACAAAAAGGCTGCAAGTGGCAGTGAATGTGGAGTCAACAAAGTCTGCAGGTGGTGCAAAAGCGTTCAGGATGATCAACTGCAAAGCTGACTGAGAAAGGTCGCTAAAGTATTTCAGAAATAAATTACAAAATGACTGAAAAAATCAGCTCGGTAAGTGCGAAGCAGTGTGTATAGGGAAGCTAATCCTAACATCTATAGACAATAGTTACCTATTATCTTTTACCACTCAGGAACAGGCTCTTAAGAAATGTTGTAGCTCAGGAGAGGCCAAAAGCCAAAGAGAATGATCAGAAGGTATTGGGAAAGGAGCAGAAAACAGACCAGCCATTATACTTCCATATAATCCCTAAAGCCATTGTACACCTATAGCATAATCACTACATGAAATTCTGGTCGTGCAGTAGTATTAGTGTAGGAGTTGGAAAAATGAAATTCAACAAGGAGAACATTATGGAGTGGCTTTAATATACAAAGAAAAAAGGCAGAGTTGTCAGTCTAGAAAAGAGAATACTGAAGTGAATTATCTTAACAGTATATAAAATTTTGCAGAGAAAGTGAATAGGGATGCTTATTTTTCCTCACAATGTGAGAATCAGGCATTGGGCTTGAGACAAAAAATAAATACTGTTTCAGACAATACGTAATTGAAAAGTGGAACATCCTGCCTGAGAAGGCGCAAAGTGTAAAAGCATAAAAAATTATTTTTCGAGTTCCTCTATGGAGGGCAGGCTCATGGATGTCATTAAACATGATGGGTGACTGCCTGGTCAGGAGGCTTATAAAGGACTGACTGCAGGAGGTTGCTCCTTCCCTAAGCCCTCGCTACAGGTGCGAGACAGGTTGTCTGGCTAGATGGGCCTTCAGACATCCAGTGGATACTAACAGAAAGGAAGCATGGCTTCTTGCAACATTCTTCTTTACACAGCAGAGCATTCCAGCCTTGAGATGTTCCTCCAGTGCCCCTGCTGCCAGAGAACCCCATGAGGGAAGACGGGGTGGTGGGAAGGAAGGGTCGGTTCTGGAAATCCCATCCCCGCCTCTTCCTTCCCCTTTACTGACGGCAGGAAGGCTCAAGATACACGGAGGCTTAGAGAAGGCAGCACGCCCGCAGCAGCTTCAGCACGCAGCCCCTCTTCCCCGGCCCCGCCGCCATTGTGGGAGGCCGGGCGGACGAACTACACCTCCCGACATGCTCAGCGCTGCGGCGCCATCTTGCCCCGCCGCGCCGCGGGGCAGTTGGGGCAGATAGTAGTGGTGGTAAGCTGAGACATGGCCCTGTTCCCGGCTTTTGCCGCTGTCACCGAGCCCGGGGAGCCCCCAGCCGGCAGCAGCGAGGGCTCCAGGAAAGGTAAAGTCCTGGAAGAACTCTCCTTCTCCCCGCAGCGCTCCGCGGCCCGGCCGCCGGGAAGCCCTTCCGCTTCCACTCGCCACCGCACGGTGCCTTCTGCACCATGCCGGCTTTTGCGCGCAGCGGGTCGGGCCTGCTCCTGCCGCCAGCCCGGCCCGCCCGTGCGTGCCCTCTTTGCGGGCTGTCCGCGCCCCGCCCCGCCATGGAGTTGCAGCGTGGGCGGTGCTGCCGCTAAGGCCCGGGACCCCCCTGCCCCCAGGAGCGGCGGTCTGTGCCCGAGGCTTCTGGAGGCTCGGGAGCGCGGCCGGGGGGCCGGTCTGCCCGGCCAGCCCCGCCGCTGAGCGCTGTTTCCGAGGGCGGTGCGCCCCGCAGCCCGCGCTCCTCCCGCAGGCGCGGAGTACCGGCGGCGCATGGCCGCACGCCGCGCAGGACGTGTCGCTGCCGGGTGCGGCCAAGTTGCCGTATTTCCCAATAAAGTTCCTTTCCGTGAGGTACCTGTGGGGAGAACCCGAAACAGAGATATCCCCACAGGAATGGTGCTGGCTTCTCACTGGCCGTCTCTCAGGGGGGGTCAGGTTTGCTTCCAGCTAGCTGCTGGAGAAACCCTCATCTTTGGAAGTTAACGGATGTTATCCTGGCATGTGTGGTGGTGATGTGCTTTATGCAGAAAATGAATTTTTTGGGGTCCCCTCAGCCTTGGGTAACTTTAAACATGTTTTCTCATTTCCTTGCGTATTAAGCCAAGTTTGAGTTGTAAAGGGTATTTTTTGGAAGGTCATGAGTGAGATTATGATTCTGTTCATCATTGTGAGTGTCGCAGTTGCTGTCTAACAGTTATACTTTTATTAAACAAGAACCCTCTCTGCTGTCTTGACAAACCCTGAAATGTGCACAACATTTATTATTTCTGCAGGGAGATGTTTTGAACTATGCTTTTTGCTTGCCAGCTTCCACCATGCTTGAGCCTGCCCATCCTCTGGACACCACAGCAAGGGGAGACTCTTAAGGGCATTGCTTACTTAGGTTCAATTTCTTATATAGTTGGTCCCGTCAGTATGGTGAGTTTTTGAAGCTTTTAGCAGTAGGGTTTGGGATTAGCTGCTTCTTGTACCCTGTTCTGTGTTACCCCTGATGGCGCTGCAGCTGTTGGAAGTCAGTCTGCCCACTGACTAGAGGTAGAGAGATGTTCTAGCCATGTTCAGGAGCTTTTCTGGTAACTACGCTCGGTGCAGGGAATAACAGACATAATAAGATCCCAAATTATAGTTTCTAGGAAGAGAGGAGCTGCTCTGCCAGGCAGAGATACACTAAAATTCTCTAGTAATAAGACCTTGCTTATATTTTAAAACTCAGGGAATTTAGCCTTTAGGTTTGTTATGTGTAGTCTGTGTCCCGGGAGACCACCTGTCTGGAGAATCAGATTACACAGAAAAAGATGTTAAGACTGACTTTCAGATCTAGATTTTAGTTATTAGTACTATTTATGAGTTACAAAAAAAAATTCCAGTAGACCAAAATGTAGGAGAGTTATTGACAAAACTTTAAGGAACATAATTTGGTTTTTGTTTTAGCTAATATTGTACTTTGGTTTTAATGACCACATTTCAGTATAAGTTATAAAAATTAAGTATTAACTCAGAACCACGTTTATGGCAGCATATATCAAATTTCACATGTTCAGCTTGTGAGAACTTGAGAACTTGACGGGCAACTTTAGTATCTCTCTGATAGATGACTCTTTCCTCAGTGCTGATATAAAGCCAAAGTCCATCATAATACAGAGATCACAGAGTATGTTTTATTTAACATGATATGCAAAACTGACGTGTCTTTTGCAGTCATTTAGGACACTTCTAGTTTTATTGTAAAAGTTGAGATAATTAAATATGCTGCCCATGTTTCATTCCTCCTACCACCTCTGTCTCATACTCTTACCAACCTTAAACCATTTATAAATATAAGTGCTGCCTGAAACAGAAGTATTGCTGTATACTTTTCCTACCCTGCTGGATCGCTGAGTTGCAGCAACCTCTAGAGTGCAAAGTAATTTTGTATATGGCTTCTTACAATTATGTTGTCAAGCTTAATTAGCTTTGGTAGAAGGTAAATTGCAAATTTATCAGTAGCCATACTGAACTGAGCAGTGGTAATAGTTAGCCATACTGACAGTACTAAGCATTATGTACAGCATTATTTACAGTCTGAAATGTCGTATAGGTAGGAGATTTTTTTTTTTTCTCAAAACAGATTTTCAGGACTCTGAGAGGCAACAAAAGACTTTGCATAACTCTTAAAATTGTCTCTCTAGACATGCACTATAAATCTTTAATTTTTTGTTTGTTTGAGAAGGTATAAAAAGAATGCCATTGGACCGCTTCTACCATTTGCTCATTGTTCTCTACCATCCACATTCATAACAAGTACATGCATATTCTCACAAAATAAGTCTTTTATATATTTTATTCTTTAAGAACATAAATGTGGTCTATGAAAATGCTAATGCATTTTAAATATCTGACAAGAAAAAAAAAATTGAAAAGGTAGAGTTTTAAAGTTTGGAATGGATTTTGATGTTTGAAATGCTTGTATGTGGTTAACTGATTCACTAGAGATTATTTACAAGGAGGTTTGGACTTGCGTATTGTGTAATGGAAAAAATTGTTCAGTTCTTTCCAGAGTATTAGGTCAGTTTGATTAAATTGTTCAGAAAATACTGTATTTGGAGAATTCTAAATATTTCCCTGGTGTATCCACAGAGACATATTGACTGTGCTACAGGGGTTGGTTCTTGCAGTGTGATTCTTCAATGTTGTATAAATGCAATTTGATCTCATTTGCTCAGGTAGAACTAAGCTACAGACACAGTCAGGGGATTAATGTTTATGACTTCATTTCTCAAGGTGAGTTTTCCTTGGAGACACTAAAACAATAACTTAAAATGTAAAAAGTAAACCTTATTCTGCTTGTGCTCACTGTTGTAATCATATCACACCAAGTTAGTGAGTGACTTCACATCTGTAAGGGAATAACAGATACTTTCAGCTAAAGTTAAGTCAAAATGACATCTTGGAAGTTTGTTTCTAATACTTAATGGTGGTAACAGACATTATATTGCTATATTTAAGGCAAATTTCCTGTGGAAATGGATTTCATGCATCCCAGCTGTCCATCTGTCTGCCAGCCTACTTACTCAACATCCCTCTCTTCTTCCTCAGGGGTTTTAACTGTTTCAGTCAAATTTGTTGTGGTGGAAGAGAGAAATGGCAAAAGTGGAGGAGGTCTGTGAAAATCTATATTTTCTTAGAAAAGATAAACCCAGATCAAGTGTCACTGGTGAGGGAGAGGCTGTAACATGAATTGAACTGTTACCAGGATAGATGGACTTGGCAATAAGCATATGTGCATTAGCCAACTAATAAACATTATCTGAGATCACGATCTGACACAGCGCAGACTGCCTGTTGCCCAGCCAAGAATTAAGGGATGTGGCAAAGTACTGTAGAAGGGTCTAGAGAACCCAGATAATTCCTGAAGCTGTGGCAGCGATGGGGAGTGTAAAGGATGGAGGACACGACTCAGAAATCTGGTCTTCATCCTTTTGTGAGATGCAGGATTAATTTTCGTAGGAGGGAAATGAATATTTTGTCAACTCACTCTTTTTATTTAAGAATCTGGTTCTGGTCTTAAAACAGCCTTTTAAATGGAGAAGTGTAAAGATAACTGCTCTCCACTCTTCTGCCAGTTCAGGTGTAGCCTCTTTTGTTTAAAGCATATTTTGTGCCTCCAGGAAATTTATATGGTTAGTCAGCCCTGTGTTTTATTGTGTCTTCTAAAAACAGCTGGAGTTTTACTGCTTGCTTTGTTTATTTTCTTCGCTGCTCATTTTGTTAACGTGATCAATAAAAGCATTTTAAAAAGGAATGTACCAGTTGCTTTCTATTTTTTAGTTTTTAAGACTGAAGCTCTTAGTGCTGCTAAAGATCTCCATTTGGAAGTTATTTGGCACTGTAGTGGCATGAGGCTCAAGGTTATAAAATTTAGCATACTTCTTGTTGTATGCAAACATTTTTTTTCCTAGTTTGGGCTGGTCTGTATCTGAAGTGTTTACACTGATGAATAATATTTAAAAATCCATTATCTATGTTAATCTTTGGAGGACCTGATATTATGCTCTTGAAATCAATGGAAAGCCTGTTTTGATATGTACATCACTTTAAGATCGTGATCTAAGGTCTTTTAAACATCTTAGATTTTTTTTTTTCCCTAATGGTCTGAATACTGTAAGTCTTGAATTCTGAATTTTGTCATCAACAACTCTCTATGACTGAAGGCAAATAATTTAACTTCATTCTGCCTTCAAGCTTTCTTCTTTAAAAAAGGTAACCCAGTGTTTTATTAATTGTCGTGTTAGTATTAATATATTTCAAGTGATTTTGAACCATGATTCTTCATTCAAATCAATATAGAACTACCTCACAATAAATTTATTTCTACTAAAAAATGGTACTAGTAAATGATGTATTACATATTACAAAGGGAAACAATAACTTAGTAAAAAGAAGAGAAGCTGAAAGGCTACAAAGAATATCTTCATGCCTGAAGTATGTTATTGGAGACCTGGCCAAAGACAGATATGTTTTGTATATCTTTAGAACAGATATAATAATTTTAAGGAGATCTGTCTGGCTAATAAGTTAACAGTTTTGTGCTGTTATGTGATGTACCTTTACACCTGAGACTCTGACAACCAGTAAATTTTTCTGTTTTGTTAGGTGTGTCTGGGTAATACAATGCAGATCGAAATGAAGATGGATTTTTTTTTTATTACTTTTTTGTAAGGGAATTAAATGTTGTCTTCATTTCTGTAAATAAATAAAAGGCTTTATGCACAGAGTAGTTGCATTTACTGGAATCAGGAGTGCTCTGTACCATTCCACCTTCTCTGAATTTGCCCCTGTTTAAGGAAGACCAGAGTGTAAACAGTGGAAAAACATCGTAGGGTTGTAGTTTGCGCCTGTGTTTCTTTACACCCTGTCTTACTACCAAAATGAGCAGAAATAATTTGATATAAGGAAGATATTAATTATTAAAATCAATATCACGTTTAATAAATACAACTCAAAAATCTCAGGTATAAAGCAGCACTCAGTATACTGCATGACATATATTGAATTATTAGCTCCAATATGGTTATGCGGGTGTCTGGTGTATGACGTTATTTAACTCCTGTGTGTTTTAAACATGCAATGGTTTAATTCTCCATGAGAGACATTTTGGTATTTCATAGAAAATACTAAATACAATTATTCTAAGAAGTAATTCTGATTTTAGGTTTGTTCTTGATACATCTCTTACAGGATCGAAATAAGAAATTGACTTCTTGTTGCATAACACTTAATTCCCCAGCAGGGGAATAATTATTTTGATAGGCAAGTGAAATGTTACTTGAATATTATCCAGCATAAATCTTGCTCCGTTAAGCTCACCAAAGGTTTTGGAAGAATGCTTTGTGGTAGATTTACAGTTTTAGAATCATAGACACATACTTAAAATGAAGGTGTTTGTGCCAGAGTGGATTAATATAAATTAAATAGTTATATAATAGATTTTTACCATATTTTAAATAGGCAAGTAAAGATCGTGGGTTTAGGGTTTCAATTTTTATTATAATTTCATATTAATATATCTTAAGTATTTTCCTGGAAGGAAAAAAAAATAATCTCATGTTTATTTGCAACTAAGTAGGGCAGTGTGTTTGCATTAGGTTTGGTGACCCTGATTGCCCAGCAGAAGGTTAAAATAATATGCATCCATATTATACAGCTGAATTTTTATTTTTCAGTCTACATCCCATGTTTTGGTGAGCTGGGAGCTGGTGCGTGGCAGCGTTCTGCAGTGAATGGCTTGGGGCGCTGGTGGGAAGTGTGTTTTGGCCCTGACAGTGCCACTAACCGTGGGTTCTCCTCTGCATTGAGGTGGCGGTTCAAGACCAACCCGGGCAGGTGGCCCTCACCATGTGGCCTGTGGTCTTTGGTAGCAGGGACAGTCTCTTGGGGAATAGTGAACTGGAACTTTGCTTGATTGTATGTACTTCTTGATGAGTTTAACTTAGGTTAACAAACTCTTTTGCAGCCTGCTCCGTTTTAAATCCTTTTGTGGACAACTATTCAGGGATAGGAGATGGAAGAAAGAATTTTGGTATGAAGAGCTATTTCGGAAAGAAATACTTTAGAAGGAGGAGAAATGTATGGCTTGGCAGACAATAAGTTCATGCTATTTAAGGATTAGGTCAGTGTAGTCAAAAGCACAAAGACAAAGAGTGTGACAGGAAGAACACCGAGGCAAAAATGGTTGTAAAGAGCATGGAGAACAGGCAGGGAGACCAAATTTGTTCCTTTTGTTGTTACCTCCTGTGGTCTGGCACCAGAGAGACTGACGTTAAATTCTGTACTTATGTGAAATAAAAAAAAAATAAAAATCACAGTTAAAAAAATTCTAGGAATGAAATCTCTATGAAAATTGTTACAGAAGTTTCAATACCAGTGAAATTATGGCAAAAAAATTCCCCCTCCGCATCCTATCAGTATCTGATCTTATCAGATGACTGAAATGGCTGAGGTCTAGATGCAAAATGCTGACTAATATATCAAAATTACCATCAATTAGCCTTTTTCACACTATTTAAAAGTCTAATAGTATTTCAGTGGTTAGAGATCTGAGAAACCAGTGACAGGTTTCTGACCTCGTGTAAAACACTTGAGGATTTTTAGCAATAATGCATGTCCCTATCAATAAAATAATGTTAAAAGTATTTTCTATACAGTGAATAAAGTACATGTTTGTAAATTTGCATAAGTTGTATTGCATTCATTAACTACACTTTTCATTTAATTATGCCCTTCTGTTACTTCTCCAATTTTACTGTTTAAATATGTAAATATCAATATTAAATATTGTATAGAATAGTTATTGTTAATAGATAAAATGAATAAAAACATTAGAAAAGCTTACATAATTATGCATATATAACATTTCTATGATACATAAATACATAAAGTTAGATTTTTTACATGGTAAAAATTAATACTAGATTTTTAAAAAGTATATAGCAGTGTATGAAATTACCTGCTTTCAGTATGAACTTTTAAGTATTAATATATAGTGGGATTTTTTTAAAGCTTAGATTGATGTCAGGGGAAGATTCCATCTTCTTAGTATTTTACCTATTGCAACCTAGTGTTCTGCTAAATGGAAATTTCATGGGCTGCTTTCCGATATGCTCAATTATTACACAACTTAGTGGCACTTGCTGTGAATTTAGCTGTCTGCTGACTAGATTAACCCGCAACTTTAAAAAGCACAGCAAGGTAATTTGTGTGGATGTCTCGCTTTTCTTTACCTGCAGAGTTGGACTGGCTTAGTAACCCAAGCTTCTCTACAGAAGATGCACTGTTACTGCATCAGCGCACTACAGAAGTTGCAAATCTCATCCCTGAAAAACCACCACTAATAAGGTAGAATATACTTCAGTATCTTTTAAAATATCCTCTTTCTTTTGTCCTGCTTATCTTTTGTATGTGAGACCAAAATCAGGAGCTTTTAGGGCTGCTTTTCATTCCACTGTTCAGTATTTTAAAAGGCCTGAACTGAGTCATATATAAAGTATGAATAATGCTTCCATGTCCTTTAACTTAACATAATGAGAAATTATACTTACGCAATTACATTCCCATCATCTTTTTCTCACAGCTGCATTTAAATCATTGTTATTTTGGAATGGAAAGGGGACTGAGTGATCGTGATTCTTCATTAGCTCTTGAATGTCCTATGTGACCCTTGAAATAATGTAAAGATTAGGCATCATCGTTGTGCTTTCTCTGTGAAAACCATTTCAATCAGTAATTCCACAGTCAAATTTCTTACTTTTTAAGAACTAGTTGAAGATGTGAATTAATGAAACATTGCATGTATCAAGTTATGTGGCTCTGTAGAATATGTTGGTCACTGAAATGGGTGATTATATTCTTTTGCAAAAATAAGCTTTAAGCAACTACGTTTGCTGAAGAACTGGTTTGAATACCTTCACTAGAATAGTTGCTATGCTTGGAATATCTGCCCTATAACTAGCACTTAACAATTAATGGAATCAAGTTGCGGTTGCCAAGTTCAAAAACCTAGCCGCTTTTAATTTGACACAAGCTCCTGTGTTTATGATGACTGTTGGTGGTCATGATAGAGAATGTCTTTATACTAACAATCACAGCTGAATGCATCTTTTTGTGTACTTATTCTTACTTACATGTATTTGTGATTGAAATGCAGGCACTGTTCTGTTATCAGTCATATATTCTGCCTGTATTTCTTCAGATCTTTTCAGGACTTTAATGTCATAAAACTAAGGAGTTTACAAATTACCATTCAGATAGAATGACATAGTAAACTCACCATATTTAATTAATCTTTGAAAAAGAATTTATCAAAAAATAGTGTACAAAGGAATGTTTGTTTTGCATATTACTAGTTACTCCAACGTAGTTAATGTTTTTGGGTGGTTTTCATTTTGGGGATTTTTTTTTGTTGTTTTGGAGGAGTGTGTGTGTTTTAAAGATCTGCTAATGGTTCTCCCATGGCTTCTCTTTTCTTACTGCCCTTAAATAAACTGTGTAAGGTTTGGGGTTTTTTGAGGTGCCTTGCTACTGAAGCAATGCATTTTCTTTTATTGGCATATTAGGAATACTGAGACTTGTCACTCCATTCTTCTATTAAAAGATTCCAGAAAAGATGTTTAAAAGAGCTTGTGCTTTAATTAAGGATTAGAGAAGACCTCCATTATTTCAGTTGATTAAGTGTGGGAATGTATGTAGTATGTACAATGATATACATGCCTTTTGCCAAAACTATCTGTCCTTTTTGTGATCTCTCAGTAAGTCAGTTGTCTGTTGCATATATTCTTTGTTACTGTATTATGTTATATGGTAAAATTAATTCAGTAGTCATCAAAAATTGTTCCCTTGATTGATGAGATTTGAATTTCTAATCTGGAAAGGATTTTAAAACTATGGTTTTGATATTTCGTATATAAATCATAAAAAAAAAAACAAGGGAAAAAAAGTGTAGACTTTTTGCAGGTTACTGTGAAAGATTTCATCCTTTTAGCTTGACCTAAGTTGTCTTAGCAGAGTTAGGATATTTTATTAGCTCAGTCATATTATTTAATTTGGCAATGGTAACAGATGGGTATTTATACAGATCACGCATCAAAATGCCTTTGACAATTAAAACTTTTGAGTGGTTGTCAGTAATTCCATCAGCTGAAAAAATAATTGTTATTTAATGCAGACGTATATCACTTTCATTGTATCTGTTGCTGCTGACTCTCTTCTCCAAAAATGTAGGGAGTATAAAGGTAAATGGTAAACTGATTCTGAACTTTCTTATGGTGCTATTCCTTTACAGTTCTACTACTTTAGATATATAGGTGTATACAGACATATGCTTGTTTCCAAGCAGGACTACTTCAAGATCAGAGTTGTCAGGGGAAAGCGATACAAATGAGAGTCTGAAACAGTCAGGTAAGAAAAGAAAAACGAAAAAGAAAAAGCATCACCACTATAAGAAGACAAAAAAGAAAACCAAAGGGGACTCCAGTAGCAGTGAATCGGACCTGGACACTAAGCACATCAAGGACAAAGCTGCAGGAAGTGCCAGAAATGTCGGAAAGGAAGCAGCAGCAAAGTATGTATTTATTAATACTGCGCAAGGTGTAAGTGCATTGTGTTCGTGTACTTGTCTATTCAACTTTATGAATTAAATTCTTACCACTGGTAGGTCATTTCTTTTCTAAGGTGTGTATGACTAAACCTGCATTCAAAGCAATGAAAATAGAATTAGAACTACTTGTTCAATCATGTCTGAAAAACTGTGACAAAAATATTCTATGAAATACTGTTCTGCAGAAAAAAGCATGGTGGTAATGAAATATATTTTTAAAGACATGTAGAGGCTTATGTTGAGTTTCTGTAGGCATCTTGTTACCTTTCATGGATCTTCTTTTGGGAGAGTTTGGAGAGGGATTTCATAAACAGTATTCTTAATTAGTGCTAAAGTGTTAATATACAGCTGTGTTTGCCTTGTAATATAACTTCCTCCTCAGAGAGTTAACATTTCCTTTTTTTCATATTAAGACAAAGTTTGTTGTACGATTTAACATTTCTTTTATGTCCAGCCATTTATTGCTCTATGCTGTGTGCTTCAAACTTCTTGCTCATGGTACATCTAGGTGGGTATTTGAACAACTGAAATTGTTTTGCTAGATCTTTTTTGTTAATTCCGGGAGCTCTAAAGGACTGTGTAATTAGTGGAAATGTCGTCTTTTTTTATGGGACAAGAAAATAGGTATCTAGCGATTAGCATGATCTTTGAGCGGTAAAAGAGGCTCTATGAATGCAGAGTGTTGTTTGGCATACCTAGCTGTGCTTTTCTCAGTCTATAGAGTTTTGATCATTTCATTCAAAGTGTAAGTCACCTTTCTATGTTTCTCATCATGTTTGCTAGCGTGAGCAGCCATTTTGCCTCCCTCTTGATTCCTTGTTTCCTGTTTTTTCTTCAACATCAGCAGCTGTGGCTCTAATTCACAGCACTGCAGCTGCTCCTGGGGTCGGAGTGAGGATTTGGTGACGCTGAGGAATTGTTACAGCTGGGTGTAGTCCAGGCAGTCCTTGACTTTACTCCAATTTACTACTTTTCCCAAGGCAGATTAACTAGGGGTTGAGAGCAGAAGCTTGTGGGCATGTGTGTATGCCACGGGATCTTAGCGTGGTTTCCCTGTGGAAGAATGGCAGTGATAATGGAGGTGTTGTCTGATGCCTCTAGCCATACTCATCTCCTCCCGTATGAAGGATCTGTTGTTTTGTGGTGGCTAAGCTTACTTGGATGTGAGGAAGCACAATAAAAATCATTGGGATGCTCTGCTCAGTCACTCTTGGCTTTGCTGGAAGGGTGTCTGCACTGGTTGGAATGGGCTTATGTGCTGAACCTGGTTTATCAGCTGTTTGCTATACTGGGCCAACCAGCCAGTCGCCCAAATGAAAGGGCTGACGTTCTTCCAGGGTGTCTGTTGTCACGTCTTCCCATAAACTGTTGATACTGAGAGAATATAGACTTTTCAGGAGACTGTTTTTGAAACCTGAACCACAAAGTCACTCTAAATGCATTAGGTCTTGTGAAATTTTAGTAAGTTTCTCAAGACTATAAAACTCACAAAATTACATATTTGTAACATGAATTCAGATTGGAAGTTCATAGTTGTCTACAGTTCGGAGGCAGGTGGCAATGTGTCCTGGTTTTGGCTGGGATGGAGTTAATTTTCTTCCTAGTAGTAGGTACAGCGCTGTGGTTTGGATTTAGAGTAAAAATAATCTTTATAACACACTGATGTTTTAGTTGTTGCCAAGCAGTGTTGCAATTAAGTCAGGGACTCTTCAGCTTCTCATACTGCCCCACCAGCGAGGAGACATGAGCCTTCCGCAGGAGGTGCGCAAGAAGCTGGGAGGGGACACCGCCAGGACAGCTGACCCCAACTGGCCAGAGGGATATTCCATGCCATGTGACGTCATGCTCAGTGTATAACTTGGGGGAAGCTGGCCAGGGGTTTAAACAGCAGCTCAGGAACTAGCTGGGCATCAGTGGGCTGCGGGCGGTGAGCACTTGTGCTGTGCATCACTTGTTTTTATGTTTTATTAGTAGTATTGTTATTATCTTTCTGTCCTGTTGAGCTGGTTTTATCTCAACCCATGAGTTTTTACTTTTTTTTTTTCAAAAAAAAGTGAATGAATGGCTGCATGGTTTTTTTAGCTGCTAGCCAGGTTAAACCACAACAAACTACAATCCATGAACCACTTTGCATACTGTTTTATCAAATGCCTGGATATAATTACAACTAATCAACATAATCCTCTTACAGATTATAGTCTTCTTAATTGTAGCATCTTACTAAGCAAAAGTAAATTTTAAAAGTAGTAATATATGGCTTTCAGATTACAGTTTGCCAAGCAATTGATGAGTTAAATCTGGTTATTACCTTTGATAATCTTAAATCCAATTTTTGGAATTGCGAGGAGTGTTTGTGTTTTGATTTGATGGTCCTATTAGTGTATTTCTAGTTTTGTTTTTTTTCTGGGCGTGTGACTGACTTTGCAATAATGGATCATGTAGCATGACTTTGAGTAAGTTAAATTATTATGAACTACAGAAATGCAATGTTTCCTGGGTTTTGTAAATGCTGAATGTGTGCACAAATGTTTAGAATATACTACTACTCCTTTTTTGCAGTCTAGATAAGAAAACATCAAATCTTAGAAGCAATCACTTTGTTTGGCTTGATGATATCCAGGCTTTCACAGCAGAAACCTTCAGAATAGACAAGAAAGCAGACCCTTCAAACTGGGCCTACAAATCCCTGTATCGAGGCGACATAGCAAGGTACAAAATGTTGTTTTCTATTGGTATTCAAGCTACCACAGAGTCACTGTCTCAAGATTCCTGAACTTGAGTCTGGCTCTGAAGTTTTTATGTAGAAGATGAGAAAATAAGATAACTGAATTGTTTATTTCAAAATTTGACTTTGCATTGGGCATAAATATTGTAAAAGGCAAAAGATGCCATGAAATAATAGGCATAAAGCATATGATTTTGGCTTTTTTTCCTAAAATTCTCATGTGTAGTAGACTGCAGACATGTGAGCTTGTAGAACTGCCATCTGGAGGTGGCAGCATGGGGTTAAAAAACATGGGTTTGAGGTCAGAAATCCTGGGTTCTGTTACAGAATATCTTTGGGTGAGTGTCCCTTTTGATCTCTGTTGTTGTTCTGTGTCTGAAAGGGAAATGAAGGTACTAGTTATTTCATACTAAGTTTGTCATGAGGTTTACTTACTTGAGTAGTTTGACATCCTTGCAAAAAACACCCGTACAGGTACTTACTTAGCAAAGAGATTGTGTGTTAGAACACCCAGACATCGTACCGAAGGGTATCTGTCTTATGCATTGCTGCATTTCAAATGAGCATCGAAGAAACTGCATGCTCCACCTCCTTAGTGGATTACTGGTACTATGATGACCCTTCAGAACATTTTCCCACATTAACCTACACGGAGCTTGTGTATTATGTATGTATTGTACACTTACTTCTTGATGTTCTCAAGGAAAATTGTTTACTATATATAAAAAGTAATTATTTGTGGAGGAGGGAGGATTGATGGGGTTTATTTTTGTAGTCTATATACCTTTACAGTAATATTGCCTGGTTACACTCTCTTCCAATTTTCTGCCACCTTTGAATTCTCAGTTATTGTTTGAGAAAAAAGGTGTTATTTTAACATTGCACGTCACTATGTCTGCCACTGAAATGACATTCTTAGTAATATTTTAAGTTGGTATTTTCCTTTCTTAATCCATAGGATTATTGTGGCCTTTATGAACCTGGCCTCTCCTTCCTCTCCCCCTGCTCCTCCCCACCCACTTCTTGGCACATAAAATGTACAGAGGGTTAGGGATACAGAAAGATACTACCAAACTGAACTACTGTTTTCTGATTTTTTCACTTCAAAATAATCTAATCTAAATAGCCTTAAATAATGCTGTCTGTGGTTCTGCCTCCAAGTTTGTCTACATGACATAAAACAATAGAAGGAAAAAACAATTTTTCTTCTGCTGAGTATGAAAGATGCTGTTGAACTCAGAGGAAGTTTAATATGATAATAAAAGTTGTGGTGGCACTGAAAAAAATACATAAAATGAAGTCTTAGTTAAAGAGAAAGTTTCCAAATTCTTCCGTGTTTGAAGGTCTATGCGTAAGTTATTTGGATCAATTTGAATTAAAGTACTCTTCCATGCTTTTTTCCCAAAAAGCTATCTTTTCTAATGTTTATTTTAGAAGATATTTCATTGTATTTTTCCTTTTCAGGTATAAAAGGAGAGGAGAGTCCTGTCTTGGCATAGATGCAAAGAAACAGTGTGTAACTTGGGACAGTTCTTCATCAAAAAGGAAGCAATTACAGAGGCGACCTGAGCGCTACTTCACAAAGAGTAATGTGAAGATGCTGAACACAGATGGGATTCCTGTTTGCAGTAGAAGTTCTCTGTCTGACTCAACTGCTTTTATACCAGTTTTCCAAGTGGAAACTGATGAGCCTTCTGACACAACAGAAGTAAATCCTCTTGGGATTTATGATCCATCAACTACAGTGTGGCTACAAGGAAAAGGGTGCAAGGATGCAGACCATGAACCTGTAAGTACGCAGCAAACAGTTCAAGAGCCTGGGATAAACATTAACTCCATTCTAATAACAAAAGTGGAAGAACATAACAAGAAAGTCAGAGAAAACCCAAGAGATATTAATGCTTGGATGGAATTTGTTTCATTTCAGGTATGTATTCTGACAGACCTAGTTGCTTATTATAAGTAATAAATAAATGACCATTATTTTGTAGTTTCCTTTGTTTAGGACTAGATATCATCTAATGGTAAAGTGTGAGCTGTTAATTCATTGTCACAAATATCATCATTCTTCTCGTGATTCTAGTGATGATTCTTCCTAATGTTGTCATGATTTTTCTTTTGTTTTAAGGATGAATTAATGAGAGGACCTAGCCTTTATGCCAGCCAGGGAGAACAGGAAGTAAGAAGAAAATCACTGAAGTTAATCTTAGAAAAGAAACTGGCGATTTTAGAGAGGGCAATTGAAAGCAATCCAAGCAATGTTGAGCTAAAACTTGCCAGGCTGAAGCTTTGCACAGAATTCTGGGAACCGCCAGCTTTGATCAAAGAATGGCAGAAGCTAATTTTCTTACATCCCAATAATCCGGAGCTGTGGAAGAAATATCTCCTGTTCTGTCAAAGTCAGTTCACTACCTTTTCTGTTTCAAAAATCAATAGTCTCTATGGAAAATGTTTGACTACATTGGCAGCTGTACAGGATGGGAGCATGGTGTCACATCCTCTACTGCCTGGTACAGAAGAAGCTATGCTAGGTAAGGTTCTTTCTATTTCATGTTATGGTCAGGATGGTCTTTGTAGGAGTTGACTGCATTCTGTACAAGAATAGACTTTCCGATGTATTACAGAAAATTTTTATTCTCTTCAAAATGCCTGGCATTCTGATTTCTTAGCTGAGAATTAAAGCAGATATTCCAACCAAATATGGATATAGCAGATGCTTTTCTTCCCCAGGAGAGTTTGTGATATAACATCCAGTGCAGTCTAATGTGCTGAGTGGTGGTTTGCAGTACAAATGTCAAGGCTGGAGAATTGCAGCCAACAGCTGAGAGATGAGATGTGCTTTTATCTTTGAAAAATGTTTATTAAAAAAAAAGAAAGAACGTTGGCTTGTGAAAGAAACAATTATCTCTGTTTCAAAAGTTTTATAGTTAATTACTTTAATCCAGAAAAGAGAAGGGCCGTAGGAAGTCTGATGTGAAATTTTCTTGAGCATCCCAGTTCATAGGTGGAGAATTCTAAACTGTAATACTATGTGGTCATGCCTTTTGTATTTATTCTGTGCCTATATCTACCACTTACAATTTAATATATAATCCCTGGAAAGAAAGTTAGTCAGGTGGTTAGGATGCTGGACTGGATCTGGGGTAGAAACAAGTTCAGGCTCAGTTCTGGCATGGACTTTAAACTTGTTTGGAGCTTAATAACGTTAACCTATCCCAGTTGAATCATAGAATCATAGACTACCAGGTTGGAGGGGACCCCAAGGATCATCTGATCCAGCCTGTCTGGCAAAAGCTCTATCTAGACAAAAGCACCATATAGACAAGATGGCCCAGCACCCTGTCCAGCCAAATCTTAAAAGTGTCCAATATTGGGGAATCCACCACTTCCCTGAGGAGATTATTCCATTGTGAAAAAAAATTGGATTTTGCTTCTGGAGGGTCATTGTGAATATTAATCTATGAATACACTGAGGAGGGAGAACTACTAGTGTCACCATTAATATCTTGTGTTGGTGTTTCTTTCCTTTTAAAATTTGTTTTAAACTTAGAGGCTATTATGAAGCGGTCCACATTTCTTCATACGTGGCATAGTCCAAGGAACCTGTTTTTATCCGAGGCCCGTAACTGTTGTTTGAGCAGTGATGCTATCTGTTACGCAATGTCCAGTCTGGACTTACAGATTGAGTTGCTCGGTTACAAATTAATTTCAAGGGTTCAGGTCTTTTATGATCTTCAGGTAATTCATCTTGGATCAAGCACGGGAAAAATGCCGTAAAGGAAAAATACTGTGCTGGCGGGTGGATATTGTACTGCCCGATAGCTTCTAATTGCTTCTGCTGTCTCTGATTTCCACGCTTCAGTCACTTCGTACACTAACCACAATAAATGATTCTCAGGACAGATGTTTTATTCAGCATCTATTTTTTTTCAAACAGGAAGGTTTTTCTTTTGTTTTTTTTCCATGCACAGAACATATTTGATGCTTTACATACTTTTAGTCAACTGCTATGAGAAATTTGTTTTTTAATGGAGTTCTGTTAACTATATTAAATGGCATTTTTTAAAATAGTTGTTTGCTGGCAATGTCCATAGATAGGTTAAAATGAAAATTAATTCAACTTTATTTTTGTTTCTGTTTCACTTAATGTCTTATTGTTTTGTAATAAGACTATAGTGATTTGTTTATGAACACTGTTGAGGGTTTTGGTTTGGTGTTTTTCATTTTGTTTCCCCCCGCCCCCTCCCCCCCCCATTGGAATTCAAATGATAGGAGTGGAGGAATTTCTAGTGGGAAGACTTCTTGATCTGATTTTTTTTTTTAATGACTCAATTATTTAATTCTTGGGCTGAATTTGAACTGACAGTGTACTTATTAGGGAGATGACCAAATTGTTCATTAAGATAAATATAGAAAGAGTTTTACAAATTAATTATGAAGTTAGTAGCAGCGTAGACTGCGATGGTAGACTTGTATTTTCAACCTTTGACCTTTGCTAATGACAGTGTAAGAGCTAATTTTAAATAGTGGCAGATTATGCCATCTAGTGTTCAGTTCAGTACACAGTACTGTCTGCTTGAAAATAAGCAGGTGTTTTTTTATAATAGGAACTTTAAGAAAGCAGGTAAAAATCGATTTTAAAATTATAGATCAGTATTTACTCCATTTTGACAAAACAATTCGTAATACTTTAAATTTACTAGGATCTGTGAATGTAAAGCAAATGAAGGTAAGCATTCTCAAATTTTACTGTGGAAAGGGACTCCTGTTTTTCAAATTAAAGCTACTGGTTGGGGAGAAACATCCTTATATTTTAGGTCAGTTCAGCTGCAGAAGTGTCTTAGCAGCACGGACAGAATTAAGTATGTATTTATGCTGTTTTCAGCTTTTACCACAAAGAAAATGCTGATCTCTGCAGTTCTTCAAATACATTTTTTTTTATCATGCAGAAAATCTTATGCTATTATTTATTTTTGTCTCCAGTTTGGCAGCAAATCCTGATGAGATATTCTCTACATTCAGACTATTTTAATCAAAGTTTGTCTGTTTGAAGCTGAGAGACTAGGAAAGGACAACTTTATCAGTGTCAGCTGGATACTGAAATTGATGGGGAAAGTGCCTAATTCAGTTAAAATACTTCAGAAGATTCTATTCCATACTTAAACATACTTTTTGTTGTTAAAGTATCTTCAGAAATCTCAGAGTCTTTGCTACCAGAAACAACCATTGACTTTGCAGGGAAATAGGGTGAAATGCTCAGTTTGTATATTCTAGCTGAAGTCAAATTTTTATGTGCACACATCTGGTGTAAATCTGAATACGAGTAAAAGGAGTAAATCATTTGCCACTTCTTAGTATTAAAAAATATGATCATTAGAAGCAGTTGATACTAACCTATGTTGTTATGTATATGTATCACTCTTAAATATTTTGATTGTTTAAAACTCTCCGAATCCAGTGCGTTTAGTGAAGAAACAATTTTTTTTTAAGAACTGTTTTCAAAACTATCAATAACTTATTATTTTGATTTATGGATTTTTGGGGCTTTGGGTTTTTTTGCAAGTCAGTCAAGATTATGATTTAAATCTATTTGGGTTTTGAACAGACACTCTTTTGAAAAGATTTGAATGTAACTTGGACTGATGGAATATCTCTGAAATGTCCTTGAACTGCTTAGTAATAGAGGTGTTTATAATACCTGTTACTTCTCCAGCACTTTCATTTTAAGACTCACAT
Source organism: Psophia crepitans (assembly GCA_013399095.1). Taxonomy (NCBI): domain Eukaryota; kingdom Metazoa; phylum Chordata; class Aves; order Gruiformes; family Psophiidae; genus Psophia; species Psophia crepitans. The sequence goes on along the minus strand of VWZZ01006601.1, from coordinate 205,070 downwards.
TGCAAATATATGAATAGAAAAAAATGGGACTTTGCATCCCTTTTTAAGCTGAAACTTGAAGCTCAGTGTGTAGTCGGGATATGGCAATGATTACAGAAATAATTTGTTGAAGAGCAAGGGATGGGACTCTACTTTCAAGCAGTAATACTTCTGCCAAAAGACTGGATGTCTCTTAACTGAGTTCTTATGTAAAAGAGAAGAAAATGGGAATGACAGTTGGAATTTGAAATGGTATATTACCAACATATTACCAATGTAACAATCACATGCAAAAATTAGGCAAAAAGGATTTTTGTTGTAAACACTTACTGTGTGAATTGTAATAACGCCCAGCATCTTCAAAGAGGGTTATGACCCTCTCTGACAGATGTTGGATAAACTGAAGTTGGGACCGTTGCATGAAACTTTATTCATCAACAAAGACAGTGCATGTATGGCATAAATAAAAAGTCACCTGTTTGGTGCATGTAAAGTGGGAGGTCTTAAAGGTAACTAAACTACAACAATTTTAGCATGGATTTATGCTAGTTATTCCCTGTGTTTTGGATTTTGAGACTGTTCCAAAATACTTATGTTCTACAGTACTTCATGTATGACTTTTGTATATTTGTGGGCTGTAATAAAATACTTTGCAACAAAATTTATTTGAAATAATAAATTTTTATCTTCTGTACTTTACAGCTATATTTATTCAGCAGTGCCACTTTCTGAGACAGGCTGGCCATTCTGAGAAAGCAGTGTCTTTGTTTCAGGCTCTGATTGACTTCACCTTCTTTAAACCTGACAGTGTAAAAGATCTGCCAACAAGGGGACAGGTAGCAATTTCCATTTAAATGTGTTTATGTCCTTGTGCATTACAGAGAGTGCTGCAACAGAAAAAAGTTGATGAATTTTTAAGGACATAGGGAAATATTTTGACTCAGAACTTATTTTGCAGTTCTCCAAGGTGATGCTTGCATTGGAATAGTGCATGTGGGTCCTCTGGAACTACATGCCAAATGGCTCTTTCTGCTGTAAATAATAGACATGCGATAACCAGTCATTTCATGTCCTCTTTTTTACTAATTAAAGACCGAAAAAAATCAGCTGGCTGACCAAAGCTTGTGTCTAGTTAGTATTTCCCCTGCTTCTTTTCCCTCAAACTGCTGCTATTTTGTTACTGTTAGTGGAGAAAGTTGATAGGACCTATGATCTTTCTGTTTTAGGCAGTTCTTTTAAAAATTTCTTAGGTTCTCCATTATCTGTTGTTTTCAGTAGTTCTTTGATGGCTGCATTAGGAACATTTTCATGCTTTAAAGTGTCTTCTGTTTGACCCATGAGATTCCATTCAGATTATTCTGTTAAAGTACTAAATCCCTTTTGATATACTCAGGAGAACGTTGGGCATGCACCCCAATAATAATCAGTAAGTTAATATTCAGAGAGGCTGTTGCCAGTGTAGCATAATCCCACTGAACTGTCAGGAGCTGCTTCCTCTTTAATGAGTGGTAGGGAGGGCCACCAGTTAGGCTGCTGGGCTACTGTAGAGGACAGAAATTGAATTTCCTTTTATTACTTCACCACCTTCCCCAGCAACCACTACTGAGACTCCATTTTTTTTGCTGTTTAGTTTAATGCTGCTGCCCACCAGTGGAGCAGTCTTGTAGTTTAAATAGTAGTGGTGTCCTCTTAAAGAGCTGAAAGTTTAGAGTTCAATCATAATTGTCATGCAGGATGGGAGATTTGGTATAGTTAAACAAATAAAACTTGAGTTATACTTCCAATCATTTGAAAAACTGCAAGATTATCTGTAGTGTTTAAAAACTCCTAAGAAATAAGGATGGAAAGGAACCTCAATTTAAAAGGACAGTGTTTAGGTTGGAAAGTGCAGTTCTTTAAAATAGGAAAATGCCAGATTTACAGCTGATCGCACATTCTGCCCTCTTACAGAAGTGTTATGACTCAATCTTGAATTGCTTGTTTCTGTACTGTTTTCACAGTTCACTTTCTCACTTGGGGCAAAGAATAAATTCATGAGAAGCAGAATTAGATTTTGCAGTTGCAGTAAGCCCTGCATTTTCTGATATCTTGATGCTTGATTTTTCTTAGAGTAAATTTTATTGGTAGTATTTGTGTTAACAGTCACATCTCAGCATCTAAGACAAGGGTTGGTACACAGCAGAAGCATAGACTAGGATAGAGACGGTCATTAGAGCTAAGTATACACGAAGCAGTGGAGAAATTGGTGAAGCTAAAGGTGACAGATTGCATACAGGCAGTGACAAAGTCAGATCAAGAACCCTGGACTTCTGATTCACTGGAAGGTACCCTGATCTGTTGACCACCCTGAAACCTGAGAGGTGAAAGGCCTGACTGTTCTTTTCATCTTGTCCTCAGTCTTGTCATATTTACATTCAACTGCTAGATTTTGATTTGACCATAGGTGTATGATTGTCTGAATTATCATTCCATTAGTCAAATTCTTTTTGGTCCTGTGGAGGATGAGGAGGAGGAGGGAAGATTTGGTTTCTGAAAGCCACATCTTGGGAACTTCAGATCCTCATCCTTGAAGGATCTGTATAGGACATTTGGCACAAAAGTTTTTTGCTTTCTTTAAAGCCTAATGCCTTTTAAAAACAATCTTTCTGTTCATGAGATTAGCTGATGAGAGTCCTGCTGTGCCACAGGTTTAACTGAAGTACTCGGTTGTTCCTGCTGATTGTTAAGCAGCATTTACCAAAGTCTTTAGCTACAGAAGTTGCACCCAGATAAGTGATTGTAGGGTCTGGAAAGCCTAAGTTGGCCCACGTAATGTCTGTAGGACAACAAAAATTTTAGTTTTTTGTTTTGTTTTGTTGTTCCCTCTGCCCAAAACAATAGGTGGAATTCTTTGAACCTTTTTGGGATAGCGGAGAACCACGAATTGGAGAGAAAGGAGCAAGAGGCTGGAAAGCATGGATGCACCAACAAGAAAAGGGTGGCTGGATTGCTCTTAAGCCAGGTATGCTTAACTCAATATACGTAGTTGTATGTCCACGTGTTCTTGTCAACATTTTGGTTAGAATGATACTAGCTGTTTCTTCTCATGTTTTGGCATGCAAGTTTTAAGAAATATTTACCAAGATTAAGATAAACTACATCACACTTCACAGGGAAAAGTGTTCTATGTATGACACTCTTCATGGAACATTGTCCTTCCTAGGGGTAAGTACTGGGGGAGAGTGTGGCATATCCTCTACTCTGTGCTGAAAAGGCTGAAGATACGAGTACTTGGTTAAGACCCACGTCCATGTAAAGTCTGTAATTCTACCTCCCTTGGTAGACCGGTTGGAATTACAGATTAGATGGTAGTTGCTTCAAGGATTCCCAACTTAATGATTCTGTTTCTAGAATCAGATTTCAGTCTGTTGTAGCAAATGATATAGTAGAATAGGAGGAAAACCTTTCCTTGCTCTTTGTGACACAGCAAACGAAGAAATTGCATCTTCACTTGGCTGGAGTGCTTCTGGGTGAGTAGGGATGCAGAAAACATTTCCCTGCTCCTTAGTGCCACCTTGTCTTCTGGTCTGCAGTGCTTCCCTTACTGCCAAGGACTATTTTTCAAACAGATACATCTTGGAGGGAAGCAGGGAGCTAGAACGTGTCTGATCAAAGATGAGCTCTTACTTTTGCTCTCTACTGCTGCTTGTAGCAACTCACATGAAGCAAGTTTGGCTCTGCTTTTAGTAAACAAAGAACTGAAAAATAATCCTGTGCTTTCCTTGTCCGTGGATTAAGATGGAATTTCTTTGCCCCTTAGCTGATGTCAGCAGTTCCACTGCTGATGGCTATAGACATTTGCCCACAAATTGAGAAGACTCAGTATAGAGAACTACTGCCAGTCTTGGGCAGGTCCAGCTTGTCCCCATTTGTGTTAAGCCCAGAAGTTCAGATATAATCTATAATTGGATGTAATCTCTAAAACTGTCCATTTTTTTTTTCAAACTTCAGTTAGATCATGAAAATGCTGCCATTTTTCATAGAGTTACTGACTAAGGGAGAGGCTGTAGACCACAAAAATACATATATAAAGAGTAAAAATCTTGCCACCACCTGCTTGTTTTACCTGAAATTTAAGAAGTGGGAGTGTTTCACCTAGTTAATAGCAAATGTCAGGAACAGGAATTTGGAGGTGGCGTAGAAATGGCATGATTTTTGTACCAAAAAGAAATAAAATGCTAGTAACCAGAGATTTCAAGGACTTTTTTTCCCTGCTTAATAACAAGAAATAAAAAGGTATTTGAAAAATCCCTACAAGCTTTCCCTTAGCTCATCAGTTTCTACACAGAATTAATACACTGCTGTAACAGGAAAAGTATGCTAATTCCATCTTACAGTTCAGAAAGATTGTCATAAAAATGGGATGTGGTTAAGCATTTCCTTTTGTGTGTGCTTAACTACATTGGTTGTTTCAATTGCACGTTAATTAAAATGTTGAAAATACCAGGTATTTTAAAGCAACAATGCCAAGCTTGGTTTGTGATGTTTAATGTTACAGCACCACTATTTACTTACATTGGTTTTCTCAAAATGTTTCATGCCTATTAGAATTCGTAGAGCACATTTCTGGTTGTTTGCTCAGGTGTGAAGTGAAGAACCTAAGCTGCACAAAAACATGACTAACTCTTGGCTGTTGCTTGCAAACTGTTGTTGATAAAAGTGGTCCACAGCCTGTCAGTGTTTTGTTTTCTCCTCTATGAGAACACTTGGGGGCTGACACGGATTCACTGGTTCAAGATGTTTGGGAACCTCCTGCTCTGTAAGAGTTGTTAACAAAACCCAGACCTGCAATGTGGAAGTTTTCAGATCTGCCTCATGTCTGTGTTATTAACACTGTATTTGTTTACATTTTTAAAGTAATTAAATTGTATGTCAAGTCTGGTCTTTGGATTTGGTAGATTAATTTTTCTTTAATATTTTTCTGTGTGTGTGTGTGTGTCTTGATCTGGTTTTAGAGGATGATGAAGAGGAGGAGATAGATGAGGATCAAGAAATAAGGGATAAAACTCTCCCCAAGTGGCACATTTGGTTGGATATAGAATATTCTCGTGAAGCCAGGCAGTGGTTACCTTGGAGGCCGGACAAAACCAAAAAGGAAACTGAAGATGATTGTGAAGATCCGGAAAGACAGGTCACTGTGATATAATAAAACAAGGGCAGATGATACGAGGAGTTATCCTTTCATTTTAATTCATTGCCAATGGATATTTTAGAGGAGTAATCCTTTTCTTAATTTGGAAAAAATTCTTTTCTTTCTTTGTAATTCAAAACATGCCTGAGGTTTTGTGCTGAGACTGCTGAAATCTACTGAAAGCTCATGGTAAACTTTGGAAAGGGCTGTAGGCAAATAGTCTGTCTTTGCTGTTCTGTGATTTCTCTCATCTCTATGTGAAAATGTCACTGAAATCTGTGTTTAAGAAGGTACATACATTAAACAAACAAAGGTTTTGTTGCCTTCGAGTCAGATGGAATTTTTTTTTTCCTTCTTGGGAGATAGGTCATGTCAGGCATTGATTTTCAAATAAAAATGTGTTAAATGGCCTAAGCAATAGTATCTTTCAGACCTTCATTGTGTAAGTTTTCTGTGAAGGTCTCTGATACTCAAGGGCAAAGACGTGTCTTGATAGGAAATTTACAGTCTGACTGGAAAAACACATCACTTGTTTAACTTCTCTGTTTTTAATTTGGATGACATTCTCTTACATTTAATAGTAATTACAAATCTTCATTGACTTGAAAAGGTTTGCTATTTTTATTTGGTTGCATAAATTAACACTTTGTTTTAATTTGGATTTTTTTTAGGTATTGTTTGATGATCTTGGACCATCTTTAATTCAGCTTTCTAATCCAGATCTTCAGCGTCAGCTACTGTACTCATTTTTGCAATTTCTGGGAGTTCCATGTACAAGTAAACTCTTTCCTTCCAACCTCTATATTGCCATGGATGAAAACAGCATCTTTGACAGCATGCTTTCTGATGAAAAGCCACTGACTGCTGTTGATTTTCCACTTTCTGGGTTCAACAGTATTGGTCATATGGACACGATGCTACGAGGGAGATACCACATAGGCCACTGTAAAGAAGGAGAGGAGTTCATACAGAATGTTTTCCATGTTCTATTCCTGCTGTTTTCAGGAAAGGAAAAATCTAACCTCTCCATTTGTTGGTTACAGTATGAAATATCTAAGGTAATAAGGAATCTGCATATAATCATTTTTGTGATGTGTGGTTTTCTTGTGTATTAATGTTTATATTGACTTAATATTGATGAAAATTAAGTCACGTAGGACTAATTATTCAAATTGGGAAATGCCAGTTAAAATTGAGCTGAGGGTAAAAAAAAAAACCAACTAAACCTTTTCCTTCAGCACATGTCATGCAGTGTCATGCATGTAACAGTATTTTTTGCAGTCTTGGATAAATGTTATTATACGGTACGTTGTCTGGTAGGCAGAAATGGATACAAGTGATTTTTTTTTTAATAAGGCAAATTGAGTCAGCCAAGTACTTTTGCCAAACTACTTTAAAGAGTGCATAATCCCTAATACCATGATATGAGCACCTTGTCAAGCAACTGACTTATTCCTATGCAATTTACATTTATGTTACCGAAGGAAATAACACCTTATGACTTGAATATGGATTTATGTAAGTAAAATTGCTCTAATAGATACCTACAGAAGGATGAGAATCTAGGTTGTCTCTTTAACGCTTCAGAAAGTTTAGTATTGTGTTCTCTTATGGACAAGTTCCCTGTCTCTTACCCAAACGCTGCCTGACCAGAAGATCTGTAATCTTCCCATCCAATCTCCACATCTGTCTGTTAGCACATTCCCCACTGTGAAAAGCTACTTGGAGGTTTAGTTGGTGCTAGTCATCAGCCCCATCAGGCCAGACAGGATCATCTATTTTCCTTTTCCCAACCATGACAGATTAGCAGCTCTTAACAGTTGGCCTTTTAAAAGAGTGAAACTTGATACTATTTAGTGGCAGTGGCAGGAATAAGAATGATAAGACTGTGTAATTTGACTATGTTGGAGGAAGCTGATGACCAGCAGTTGTAACAACTGGCAGTACTCGGTAGCAACGGATCTGCCTGTTGCTGGAATACAGAACTATATGAAAGCAAACACAGTAACAAAATGAAAAAATAGTGTGAGTTTTGGGGTTGTTTTTTTCTTCTCCCATCCCTCTCAAATTTGTTCTGTCCATTCTCCCCTGCAGGTAGTTCAGTGTCTCCAAGGAAAAAAGAAGAAGAAGCTGAAAGCACAAGGGAGGAAGAGTAAAAGGTTGGCCAAGAATCTCCTCAAAGCACCTGACAACCGAAACGATCTTTCTCTCTGGAAGCAGTATGCCTACCTAGAGTGGCTGCTTGGTAACACTGACGATGCCAGGAAGGTATTTGACACAGCTCTTTGCACGGCAGAGACCGGAGGACTGAAGAGTCCCCAGCTCTGCAGCCTCAGTCTGCTTTATGCTCAACTGGAAGTGGAACTACTGGAAAGTCTAGAAGGAGCTCTTACGTCACGTGCTGTTCATATATTGACCAAATTGACTGAAAGTGGACCATATGTACCCTATAGTGGACAAGTGTTATCTGTGAATGTCTTGAAAGCTCGTAAAACGTATGAGCATGCGCTGCAAGATTATTTAAGTAAAACACCAGTTTCTGATCAGGTCAGTGATGCTAATCAGCTGGTGAACTTGGTAGGTTGTTATGCACTGTTCCAGTATTTGACTGTTGGGATTGATGCTGCAGTATTAATATATGCACAGACTTCCGAAAAACTTGAAGCTCCTGGCCCACAGAAATGTGAAAATACTGGAGAGAATTCTGGCATCCAAAATTTTCCCACTGCTCTTGAAGCTGTCACAGTGCTGCATACAAATTTACTCAGATTCCACATGAAAATTAGTGTTTATCCTTTGAATCCTCTGCGAGAGGCACTAACAGAGGCTCTGAAACGGTATCCTAGCAACCAGTCTCTTTGGAGGTCATATATCCACATCCAAAGGAAGTCACACAGTGCTAGCAAAGCACGAAGATTTTTTGATGGTGTCACAAGGTCTACTAACTCTTTAGAGCCATGGCTGTTTGCAATCCAAGCAGAGCAGATGAGAAAAAAACTCATTGAGAATGTCCAGAGGTAATATCTTGCAGCTCCTTATCATTATGGGTTTTGTGGGTTTTTTTTTGTGATCTGTCTAATCAGTTAACAGAGGAGAGAAAATTCTGTCATGGTTCTCATTTTGCAGATGAAGCAGCTAGGGAAGGTTGGTTGTTCAAGACTGAACAGGGAGTCGGTGGCAGAATCCTGAATAGAATTAGAGACCTAGATGATAGTCTCACGTCCTTTCTACTGGATCAGATTGTGTTTTGTTTTGTGTTTGATTCCTTGCTACTGACATCAAGATGGTACACGTTTCTTTAAGTCACTTTTAAATAACTGAGAGGCTGCATAGATGGCCAGGGCAGACACTGTGAGCTTAGAAACTGCTGCATTTTAATACTACAGCGATGAGGAGCGAATACAGAGCTACACTGCAGTTTCTGACTGAGCTTGCTGCCCTACTTTACTCCTGGATCACAGAATACGGTTGTGGCAGGTCTGTTTCCATAGTGAGTACTTGGGAGTTTTCATATAGGGCTGTTGCTAGGTAGAAGAGGCTGGAAATTTCCTGAATCTGCAGTGTGGTCTGGGCTCAGAGTTTTTTGCTCCTGGGAAAGGAGGAAAGGGTAGGAGATGAGGGGCACAGAGGTGCGTGTTGATTCTTAAAGTTTGTTGTCTACCCATTGCTTGGAGCTATCTATCCACTGCTACCTGTGTATCTCTAACATTGGCAGCGTGGTTCTTTGTGTCTGCACATAGCAACAGAAATTTCCAGGAAAACGTTATCTGGAAGCATTACATCGCTGTAAGCTTGCAGTATTCACACGCGATGAAATTACAGAATTATCAGCGTACTTTAAAATGACGGTGCGCCCACTGCTTTGACAGTCTGGCAACAGGCATGCAGACATGATAGTGACATTCCTGAGCTGTCAGTGTGTGTCATCCTAAACTGTAATAAGAATTCTACAGCCACCAAATGTATAGGAGGATTGTAATCTGATTTACTGTTAATTACAGACTGACGCTATGATAGGTTTTCATTATTGTTACTGGAAACTGATGTTAAAATTCCAGAATGATGATTTTCTGTGACATTTAGTTCCTTTCCAGGTTGTTCTCTGCTAGCATAGCCTTTCCTGTGGGTTGTATTTGTATGGGGACAAGTTGGATGTTGCAAGAGCAGAGCTGAACTACTCCAGTAGAGAGATACATAGCCTGTCAGTCATGCATAAACTGTTTTGTGATGTTGTGACAAACCAAGAAAATGTCTGTACTCTGTGTGACTGTTTCCTATTCTACATTTCTGCTTGTTTAAGTGCATGGAATTAATTCAAAGAAGTCAACATGAAGGGTAAAGCAGTAGCATATATGTACGTCAGTGTGAGGTACAATGCTTCCAATGTCTGACTCCATGCAGAGTAGATAGATTACACCATTTTTTCTCCAGACAGAGGTTAAGATGAGAGGAAATGTAACCTCAAAGACCCTTGAAAAAAGAGGCAAGTTAGGAGCAAGTGTTAAGGGTGAGTGGAACAAGCTGGCAGGCTAAGAGAATGCACACAGACAGAAGTGATGTTGCCGTAAATGCTCCAGGCTGTTTCTTCAAGCTCAAGCATCACAAATAAGCCAGTCTGTATCAGCTGTAGATAGAAATCAGTGCTTCTGTGAAAAATACATACCTGCTTTTGTGTTGTGCCTGGAATGCAGGGGGTTTGAATCTCTGGGTGAAAAAGAAAACAGTTGTTTTAATCATAGTCGAGATCCAGAGCTGTAATCTCAGCCTTGATAAAAGACCAGTGTGTGGCCTTGCAGAGGCGCCAGGGGTACATTTGAACGCTTGCCTGGGCACCAGAAGGCAGCTTGCTGACCTGGACTTGAATTTGGTTTGAGCTGCTATGCCCAGCTTGGAATAATAAATGATCTTGAATGAAGATTAAGATAAGTGTTTTAAGATCATATGATAGTGGATTACTGTACTCAAAGAGAAATGATCTCCTCCAGTTGGACAGGATTAAGTTTTCAAGATGCTAAAAGAATTTTCGTAACAATACCTCATTTATATTCTTTTAACTGATTTTCCTATTTAGAAATATGTTAATTAGATTAGCAAGTGCTAAAAAATCTGGTTTATAATGTTCAGTTTGTAACATGAAATGCAAAAACCTGGTTATATACAGCGCTATGATAAGAGAGACAGCACTTGATCTTTACCCTCTCTTACCTGGGTGCGGTCCTTTAGCTTGGGGTTAAGGGTTGTGGTTTGTTTTTTCCTCTGTGTTTCAGGGCAGATGTTGGTGAAATACATTCCACTATTCCTGAAACTGGGTTAACAAATCGGATTGTAGCTCTGTTTGAACATGCAGTTCAGAGTGAAAATGGTACCCATTGTCCACTGCTGTGGAGAATGTATTTGAACTTTCTGGTAAGAAGAGAGTATCACTTTATTTATTTATTTACTATATTTGGAATGTCTTATGAACACAGCTACAACACTGTATAAAAAAAGGAATGCTAAATGCTGCCATACACTGTATGATTTGCAAAGTGACATATTTGAAGTGTAATGCTCCTTATTGTTGGAAATAGTAGGGAAAATGTTATTTTCGCTTGGATTAGAAGGAGTAACAGATGCAGGCAAGTTACTGTCATTGCCATCTTACATAAATTAAAAAAAAAAAGTAGTAAATAGATGGATTCCACCGTCTTACCCGCAATATAAAGGTAAGTGAGCAGGGGAGCAAAGTTTAAGAAAATAGGAAGCAAATTGTAGGGACTTAGGATTTTATTACTTTTATGTAAATAAAATCAGCAAAGATGAGTTGCATTTATGTCTCAGACCTGCTTCAGGGTTCTGTAAGGAAATGATAAGGATTTTGATATTTCAGTCAAATCTAGATCCTGATTTTGTGTAACTTCACAGAATCAGAGTGGTTGAGGTTGGAAGGGACCCCTGGATATCACCTTGTCCAACTCCACTGTTGAAGCAGGGCCACCTAGAGCCTGTAGTTGTGACAGTGTCTAGCTAGCTTTTGAATATCTCCAAGGTTAGAGGCTCCATAACTCCCTGGGCAACCTGTGCCAGTGCTCAGTCACCCTCAAGTAAAAAAGTGTTTCCTCATGCTCAGAGGGAACCTCCTGTGTTTCAGTTTGTGGCCACTGCCTCTGGTCCTGTCACTGGGCACCGCTGCAAAGAGCCTGGCTCCCTGTCTTTGCTCCCTCCCCTCAGGTATTTGTACACAGTGGTGAGGTCCCCGCCTCCCCGAGCCTTCTCTTCTAGGCTAAACGGTCTCCGTTCTCTCAGCCTCTCCTCGTAGAAGGGATGCCATAGTCCCTTAGTCATCTTAGTGGCCCTTCGTTGGACTCTCTCCAGTATGTCCATGTCTGTCTTTACTGGGAAGCCAACAGCTGGACACAGGATGCCAGATGTGGCCTCACCAGTGCTGAACAGAGGGGAAGGCTCACCTCCCTGGACCTGCTGTCAGTGCTTTGCCTAATGCAGCTCAGGACACCCTTAGCCCTTCTTTGCTGCAAGGGCACATTGCTGGCTCCTGTTCAACTTGGTGTCCACCTGGACCCCCAAGGCCTCTTCTGCCAAGCTGCTTTCCACTGGGTGGCCCCCAGCATGTACTGGTGCCAGGGGTTCTTCCTCCCCAGGGGCTGGAATTTGCCCTTCTTGTTGAACTTCATAGGTCCCTGTCAGCTCATTTCTGATGAAATGAGAACCTGATGCAGCCCCTCAGGTCTGTCAGCCACTCCTCTCAGTTTTGTGAAGTACATTGCTGTTCAGGAGAGAGAGATTGTGACACCAGAACAGCACAAGTTTCTACAATCCATGTATCAATAATATTAAAAAGAATTTCTAGATTTTAAGAGCTGACAAGGGAACCTGCTGATTTTTAGCAGCAGTACTGATGTAGTCAGAACAAGAGAAAATGCAAACTTACAGTTTAAGGTCTCTTCTCCAAAGATCTCAAAATGTTTAATATCTTTTCAGTATTTTGGAACTACTGCCTTTTTATTATGATTATTTGTCATAAAACCCCTCTGTTCAAGTGTTTTTAAAGTAACCCAATTCAAAGATTTCTTCACAAGAAATTTAATTATTTCTACCTGTAACTGGGATGGCTGAAGCTAAGGAGAGTGTTCAGACCTCTGGTACCCTTCTTTTTTTTTTAAAAGATGATAGCTGCGTGCTCTCTGCTTGCACCACGTAGTTGAATGGCTGCTCTGAGGAAGAAGTTTTCACTCCTTCCAGGGAGATGCTGATTTGACACATCCGTTTTTGCACGTAAGGGGCTTCGGCCTTAACAAGCTCTGCTGAGAAAGAAAACGTATGTGCATGATCTCATCAGTGCACAAAAGTAATGTAGTGTCACCTTCACTGTACCGAAGGTGCGCTTGTGTAGTATGCATGTAGCGGATCGGGTGTCAGTTTTGGTTAGTGACTTGCGCTCTTGCCCGTTGCAGCATTATTGTCAAATACAGGCAGAGGCATGGGCTTTAACTGAGATACTCAGCAGAGGCTCTTTCTGCTCCTCTTTGTTCTATTACTTGTCCTACAAGTACAGCCCTGAAACTCCTTGAAGATATCTCTTCGATGACATTGGGGAGTGCAACAAGCGTCACAGGTGTAACCTGTCACATTGCGTAGCTACCACAGTACGAGGGTTCCCCAGCAGAGGAACACTGAGCTTTGCAGCAGTGATTTGTCTCTGAGATAATGTTTTTCTTATTCCAGCTACTACTGCATTCAGGTGTGAACATTTTTTTTCTCACACAGGCTTCGCTAGGAAAAAAAGAAAAAAGTAAAGGATTGTTTTATAAAGCCCTTCAAAACTGTCCTTGGGCCAAGGTAAGCACAGAAAATTATAAACCTGTCATCATACTGTAATTTTCAAAGTTCTATATTAAAAAAAGAAGTTAGAATTTAGTAGTTGTGTAAGATTTTCTGCCGATAAGAGATGCGTCTGAAATGGGAACAAACATCGTGGTCAGTTTCAGAACAGATGTAGTGCATTGCAGGAGGCGAGCAGGTATAATAAATGCCTCTCTGTGTGATCTAGAAGTGATCATGTCTTTCAGACCATGCTTCATCATGAGCAAGGTGGTAGCAGAAATATATAGGCAAATAAAAATGTCTTGAGTCAGTAGTATAAGAAACTATTCAGGAGCACCTGCAACTCCTCAGACTGCATCTGTACACGCTGCAAATGCTCCAGTGCCTCTTGACCTATGTTTTATCTTTTGGAATAAAATTATGTGGCAACACCTCCATTTCTGTCACTAATTCTGTGTGTATTACTTTAAAGAAGTGTATGGTATTTCTTCTTGCTGCAGAGTTGTCTGCCTGTCTACATACAGACTTTATACTGTGTTTCTTGCTATGATAGAAGGATGGCAGAGAAAATGTTCTCATTGTTTTTTAGGTACTCTATGTGGATGCAGTGGAGTACTTCCCTGATCATCTGCAAGAGACGCTTGATCTAATGACTGAAAAAGAACTGAGAGTGCGGGTGCCTATGGAAGAGCTGGAGCTACTATTAGAAGTTTAAAAGACAACTGTGGATGAGCAGAGGAAGTACAGAGGCTGGTTCCACAACTAAGTTTGAACTGTCTCTTGGGACTTGGGTACCATGTACTTTTTTTGGTTTGGTTTTTGGATTAATTTTTTTTTAGCTTTTATATAAATTGCTCTCAGAACAGAATTGTTCTAGCTACAAGCATTTGGGAATAAAGTACTGCATTTTCCTTACAAAAACGCATCCATTTTCACTGAAGTATTGCCAACTCCCAGAGAAGGATACCCTCTTACAAATACCCTCCTGTTGAATGCTGCCCACGCTTCTTATTCTATTGTTTGATGTTACATTCCCTAGAGTTCAGTAGATTCAGTACATGCCAGCTATGGTTTGGTGAGCAGCACAGGAAATAAAGAGCTGCCAAACCAACGCTTCACTGTTCTCCACTTGGCAGACGTCAGTAATTTCCTTCAGCTTGCTGTGCACACGCGTGTGTGTATATGTATGTATATATATATTAACTACCAAGGCAAACAGCTCTTACATCGGGACACGAACTTAATAAAAGCAAAATCTTTGCTTGAGCAGGCACCCCTATTTTGGACTTGTATTTGTATGTTTTGACAGATGACCATTTTAATATGAGTATTTATGAAAAAATATACCTGAGTATTTGAAAATTCAGAAGGAACTGGAATTATTTTTTCTTAATTTAATAGAAGGGTGAGTGTTTTAAAAATGAAGCTGTACTGTAATGCGTCTCTAAGCACCTCGCTTTTACACAGGTTTTTGTAATTGATTATTTGCTTTTGACCCCAATACAGGCAATCATCATAGAGAAGCAGAGGTCTGGTCTGTGCTTAATCCTCACCAGAGTGGGGAAAACATGATCATTTCATTAATAGCTTCTATTCCAAGAGCCTTTAGACAAGCTCCTAGGGAAGCAATATGAAATATGGTAACAACTTAAAGGTATAGCTATGTTATATATTTATTTTTACGAGACAGAGTATGCTGAAATATGTAAAAGACTGTTCAGCATCCCTGCTCTTGAGACCCAAGTACTTAGAAACTGGCTGTCCATGTGATAAGAGGGTACCTGCAGCCACTGAACACCCAAAACTCGGAGGTTTTTCGGGGAAAACCGCCACTAACGGTACTGAACAGTGAGGATCCCGCAGCCAGCAGGGTCCTGCCACAGAGACCTGCGGCTGCACAAAGCCATACAGCCTGCGGCTCTGCTGTGCCTGTAGCACCACAGTGCAAGATCTAACGCAGTTTAGCCTGCACTTCATTTTTATTCTGTGCTTTTTTTTTTTTTAAATGTTACAGGGAACATGCAGAATTTTAAATAGCACTACAGCACTTCTTAAGAGCCTTGTAATAGTGCTGTGGCTGCAACTGATGCTGGTTTTGCTATAAGAAGAATTGATTAGGCTTTGGAAGAAGTAGGTACTCTATTTTTAAAATGCATGCTGCTTTCAGAAATGACAGAGCTCCTGAATTGGAGGTGGGAGTTACTCTCTGCCCTGACCAGTAACACCACAGTTTATTTTTTGTGTATACCTTGAGAACCTCCAGTGATGGCAGCGATGACTCTTGCTGCAGTCACTTCTCTTCCACACATCCCCTTTCCTTTGCACAGCTGCTGCCTTCGCGGGGGGGGGGCAGTCTGCTGCAGGAGCTCCAGCAATCCTGCCTTTCAATTCAGCCCTTTCATTCAGGTAGCTGCTTCTGTCCTTACAAGGAATACACTCGCTGGTCACTTTTTTCCTGCTCTTTGTTACTCTTGCCTTGCTCTTTGCCCCTCAAGTTCAGAAATACTGGAGAAAGGGGCTGGAGTTAAGTTCTGCTGCAAAAGGTAAAAATTCTATTTTGAAATCCATTTCTTTTTCAATTACTGTTGTAACTGAACAGCGCACCAGAACACAGTTCTGGGTTTTGCTTCATGCACTGCAGCTTTCCTTCCATCAAGTGGACCGACCCCCTGGCAGCTGCTGCTTCCAGCCCGTGTTAACAGCCATGTCCCAAGTAAAGAAAGCCTTGCTCGCCCGTGCCATAAAGCTCTTCAGCCCCTCAAGCGAAGATGAGATCAACCACAGTGATTAAAAAGTGCTAAAAGATCACTGGCTTTTTGTGACCTTTCTAAGGAGACAGATCTCATAACATTTATAAGAATGGGTAATAAAACTCTGCTTGTTTTTCTGTCTGCAGCTGAAAAACAACTCTATTTCAGGGTTCCTGTCATCCAGATTAAATAAAAGACTCCATTCAGCTGTAGTTTTTAACAACAAACCACATGATTTTTACATGGAAACCCAACATCTCTTGGCCTTGCTGCCACCATTGTTGCAGCACTGGCAGTTATCAAAGGGACTGCTCTGTGTGTAGCACACGCTGGTTGCTGGCCAGCATTTGCTCCCACAGAAAGTTTCCAGAACAAAGACACCACTTTGCTTAACTGCGGTCTGTGTATGGAACACGATACAAACCTTAACAATCACGTGTACACCACTGGAAATGGATACTCGGGTCTGACCCAGTGCACCACGCAGAGCACTGAACAAGCAGGACCTGCATCGCTACAGCTCAGCGAACCAGAAATCTAACTGGGGACAGAGCTGCAGGGGAAGAACTTGTGGTGAGATCGCACTGCGGAACACCAAGCCTGGACTTGTAGTGTGAATTTGTCTCTGCGCGGCTGCAGCATGACACACCACCCACCACCAGCACCTCAGCAGTACGCACGTCTTGCCCTGGGTACGTGGGGCTGTAGAACCGCCCACCGTGCTGGTTCCTCTTGAAGGTGTTCTCCAAGTGGGAGCAGAGGCGGCGTGTTTGCAGCAGGAACTGTGACTCTCTTGGGAAAAAACAGTTTATAAACTCTAATGATAGAAGTACCTTACCCAAGCACATTTAACCTTTAAATTAGAATACGAGTTAGCCCCTAAAAAGAGAGACACAGACAGAAGTAATAAACATCATTACTTTGAGAGCAGCACAGTAGTTGGAAGACACTAACAAAACACCTAACAGGGACTGGCAGGGGGACCTACATGCGCAGCATGGTGCGACAGCAGCGTGGTTTGGGTCACCCAGACAGGGCCTCTCCTGGCACGAGCACTTTCTCTGGGAAATAAGCCTGCTGCAAGCAGCAGACAGGTCCCTGTGACCAGCAGGTCTTTGCCACCAGAACAGTTCGATTCAAATAAAAGTTTTATTGGGAAATGAAGTGTTACACTGCCTGAACACCCCCCTCCCCCCAGGATTTAACTCCTTCAAAAACAAAAATTAGCTAGGCTGTGTGGTTTTACACAAGACTCTCATCAAGACAGAGCTCCTGCTAGTCCCCAAAGAGACAGTGGCCTAAAGATAGAGGCCCTCGGGGGTTCCCTCCTGCTTCTTATACAGAACGTTCTCTTTAGACTTCTTGAAGTCTTCATTTGTTACTTTCATGCGCCGTTCCCTCAAAGCCATCAACCCAGCTTCTGTACAGATTGCCTGCAACGGAGAAAGCAAGGGTAAGCTCCTGTCTCTGGCCGGCCCCTTCGAGCTGCAGCTCAGGCAAGAGCGGCTGACCGGCGCTGTATGAGTGAGGGGGGGCCCGGCTCAGCCCCAGCCAGCAGCCGAGCACCATGCGGCCGCTCGCTCGCCTCCCCCCGCCCCAGCAGGATGGGGAGGAGAGTGGGAAAGACAAGGCAAAACTGGTGGGCTGGGATAAGGACAGTTTACTGGGACAGGAGAGGGAAACACTGCCAAGACACAAGCCAGGTGATCTGCTCACCACCCAGAGCCTGATGCCCAGCTTGCCCTGAGCAGCCCCCACCCTCTCCTCTCCCTTATATACTGGGCATGACGTCATACGGTACAGAACACGCCTTTGGCCAGCTGGGGTCAGCTGTCCTGGCTGCGACCCCTCCCAGCTGCTTGTGAAAATTAACTGTTCCAGCTGAAAACCAGGGCAAAGCGTTAACAGCAGTCACATTCTAAGTTTGTACTGGTCAGCAGCGCCGCAGCACGTAAACACCGCGGGTAAAGCCAGATGAGCGTGTCCTGCTGCAGCCAGGGTAACGCCTCCACGAGGGAAAGGCCGTTCCCTCCCGCAGGGAAGAGGTGCACCACCCGTCACAGCACACTGCGTTACCCTTCCGCAGTGAGGCGATAAAGCCATGTCAGGCTCGTTAGTGCGGTAACTCTAGCAAGGGCTCCATCTGCCTTAGAAAAGCAGGCGCTCTCCATCTGAAGTTGTGTTTTTAGCTGCTTGCAACAGTCTCTAAAAATGCTCCTTACCCTGCACCATTTTAAGTAACAATTAAGAGACCTCAGGTGTTTGTGCAAGATTTCACATTCCCCTTCTCATTTCCACTTCACTACTTTTAAAATTTCGTATTCAGGGAGCACAGGTACATACTCTTATCAACACAAGCTAGCTCGTAATTAGGATTTTGATGAGTTTCCCATTTGTAAGGCGGAGTACGTGGCACTCGGGAGGTATTTTAAGGCCATCCAGCTGTCCCTCAGTGACATAACCACAGGTCATAAGAGAACAGTTTCAACAGGCAATTTTTTTGGATGCAGTAGAAGTGAGATGTGATTTGTGTTTTGAAGTATAAACAATGGTGACAGCCACTGACCTTAATATCTGCACCACTGAGATCATCTTTTGCCATAATCAGCTCATCCAGAGTCACATCGTCTGCCAACGTCATCCGACTTGTGTGAATCTGAAAGATGCGTTTCTTGGTCTTCTCATCAGGCAGAGGGAACTCTATTTTCCTGTCAATACGTCCTGTGCAAAAGAGAAGTTCAGCCTTAGGTCTTGTGCATGCAGCTGCTGGGAACAGCGCAGGGAGAACCTTTCGAGGTTAGTCTGACAGCAACTGGTTCTTCCCACCACAGTCACGTCTTAGAGTACAAAGTGAGGTCAGAGCGTTGGCAATGAACAGGGAGTTACTGGAGCTGAAAGAGACCACACTGCTGAGGTCTGTATCGCTGCAGGTAAGAGACACCTCACCTGGGAAACATGAAAAGTCTTCCTTATGTCACATGCAAATATAAAAACCCCCAATGTGTCATAGCACAGAAAAGTATTAATCAAATACTTCGGTTATTGTAATAAATTTTATTCTACTGTAAGATCACATTTAGCTCTGAAGTTTAATTTCCCACCACACACACACACTGTGGTAACTTGAACTCTTCCTCCCTACATAACCAACCTCCTAAAAAAACCCCCAAAACCAAAGAAGCAACAAAACCAAACATCGAACAACCAAGAGCCCCCACAGCCCAGTTAACTGAAGGAGGAAGGTTTTGCATAAGACGTTCTGTTGCAAGTCCCTACCAGATGTTTCCTTTATGTCAGTGGGGACTTTGGATGTTCTGGTACTCATTGTTCCAGCTTTAATGAGCAATCTTTTTACAGATATTTTCCATCTCCAGCTCACTCCTGTTTTTCTTTAGTTTTACAGTATCTTTTCTCAAAAGGGTTGATGGCACCGCATAGGACATTCCAGACCATCACACACAACAGCCAATCACTCTACTGAGCTGCTGGAAGTGCCCTGGTTGCTCTAGCAATGGCTGTAACTTAAATACCCGATAGGTGGAGGAAGTTTCCTTCCAACAAATTTTAGATCATCTTAGCTTGTTGTTTAATACTGGTAGAGTAGTATCACCTCTGTACTCCAAGAGCACTGGCTGTGATTTGGAGGGAGTAAGGCTATGACGGTGACAAAAAGAGACTTTTCTGAAAACAAAACAAAACCCAAAAAACCCCCAAACAAAAAACTACAAACACACCTCAGCAACTTCATGCTGTGGAGTTTTCCTTTGTCTGAACTCCTTGGGTCTGTGCAGTCTAGTGACTGCTCAGAGTAGTTCTTTGACAATTTCACCTTACCTTTGCTCTCCACCTCACCCCCATTACTGTGGGAGGTTTACCACCTTTACGAGCTCTTCAGTACTTAGGATTCACTCGAGGACACTAACGGGAGGCTCAGCTTATGCCTGTGAGCTCGGTGTTGCTTTCTACCTTCCGATTTAACAGACCCCACAGACAGGCATGTTTCAGTACATTTTTAGTGACCATTTAAAAACACTACTTGTGCCTGTTCAAGCTCTTGGCTCAGCATGTAATACATATGTCAGAGTAAGGTATTACCTCCCACAGACAACCGCGGTACACCAGGTCGGTAAGGACGCAGGCTCCCTCCCAAGCTCTCGTTGTTCTCTGGGAGGCACAAATGGTGCTGCCCTGCTGTCACTGCTGAAGATGGTAACGAGATGTGGCTGCTGCACTACAGCTCGCCTTAACAATTACTTAAAATCACTGTGCCATCTTAATCCAAAGGAGGAACTCACACATTTCTTCTCTTCCCTAGGTTTTCCTCCCATTTGGACAGTTGTGAATGGGTTCCGACTTTAACAGGCACACCAACATAGATGAGATGGCAAAGAAAGACAGACCAGCAACTCGCGTTCTTTTTACCCACCCACGTTTGATGAGTTATGACAAGTCCTTTCATGAGAAAGGTGACTTAAGCATATGCAGTGGGAAGTCTCTTACCTGGCCGAATTAAAGCTGGGTCCAGTGTTTCTATTCTGTTTGTAGCCATGATAACTTTCACGTCTCCCCGAGAGTCAAACCCATCCAGCTGGTTCAGCAGCTCCAGCATTGTACGCTGGATCTCTCGCTCACCACCGGAATTTGAGTCATACCTTCAGGAAGACAACAGAGTCAGAAAAAGCACTATGCCAGTTTAAGAACATATTTCCCATAACTGCCATAAATGTATAAACAAAACAGCGTGTGGTGGGTTGGATTTTTTTAACCACCCATAAAAGATCTTTTTTTTTTTTAAATTTAGTGTTCACCCACATAAAACAAAAAGCAGGTTTTCAGAATCATGTTGCGACATGTAGGTATGTAAGAACACACCGAACTAGCCTTGTAGCTGGGGAAAGTAACAGCAGTCATGCGAGGGAAATCTGTCCTTTTGCCATGTTCACTATGTATTTGGAAATCTCCCCTCCCCACCCCCCCCAAATTAACAAATTAGCATAAAAAAGAAACTGTAATTCTTAAAAGCAGATACACCCACTTCATAGAACATACGTCCCTCATTTCTCCATGTCAGAGTTCTTCCTTACGCACGCAGCTCCAGCCGTACACCCTTTAGCCTTACTAACGCGGACCCTGGTTTAGCTCTGCTCTCCTGAGACACAGGTACCCGTGGCCGTACCTCTCTGCTTTGCAGCTTAGCTAGTTCATTTCGCTGATGAAATCTACATCCACAACAGCTCACCCGTGTTTAGGAACAATTCAAAGCAAGTTAATATTTATGAAGAATTCTGCGTGTTACGCACTTCACCGCCAGTCCAATCCTGTCTACGTACGCTGAAATACACGGGGCAGAAGCTGCCTTATACTGGAGCTTCGGGCTAGCAGCTGTGTAGTAATATGTATGAGCACCTTTTTATTTATTTAAAAAAAAAAACAACAAACCACAAAACAAACTTGAAAGACTAATTGTATTCAACAGTTCTAATGAACCTATGGAATTATCCAAGTGATACAGCTTGGATACAGGCTGAACAATAGCATAGTGTGGCACAAGCAGTGCTCCGTGACGTCACACTAACTTACCACAGAATATTCTTAATATGAAAGTATTTAGCCCTCTCTCTGGAGAGGGTATGTTTTGCAGTAAGTACACTGCTTTACTGTTGAATCACTAAAGCAAATCATCACATATTTGGATTTGCACTTAGAGAACGCCACCCGAACTTGCACACAGTGTCTCTTTTTAAGACACCATCACAGAGATGCTACAAGGTAGCAAGAGAACAGAGGTCAAGTTTCCAGTCACATCTATTGAATATGAAAAGGTTGCAATATATTTTAGTTTCAAAAGAAGTTACTGAAGTTTTACTTGTTGAAAATGCTTGTATCAAAAAGAGTACTATGAAAATGGTAGCAGAGCTAAGAACCTGAGTGTCACTGTGGTGGTAAGAGAAGCGTTTCCAGTAAACCTTTTATCGTCCCTGGCAATACTTGTGCGCAGCGGCAGCTAAGAACGCTGTACCTCTTTGTGCCAATGGCATCGATCTCATCAATGAAGACAATCGACGGAGCATGCTCCTCAGCCACACGGAACAGTTCGCGCACGAGCTTTGGACCGTCACCCAAGTATTTCTGAATGAGTTCTGACCCAACCACTCTCAGGAAGGTTGCTGAAGTTTGGTTTGCCACTGCTTTGGCTAGTAAAGTCTTACCTGGTTTGAGTTGGAAAGAAATACTGTAATTAGTTTGTGAGGGAGGAAGGAGAATGCTCTAATAAAACAGCCACGCGGCGTTTGTGACAGACTTGGCAATGCTTTAATACTAAGCAAGTGTGATTTATTTTACAGAGTTGTTACTGTACTGCAAGGTACCTGTGCCAGGTGGGCCATACAGAATGACTCCTTTGGGTGGCTTTATACCCATCTCTTCGTAATATTCAGGATGGGTGAGAGGAAGCTCCACAGACTCCTGCAGCACAACAAAAACAAACCTGAGTTCTTACAAAGAGAGAACTTCTCTCCACAGAAGTTCATTAACATGAATAAATGTAACGAAGGCAAAAAGAACCTAACTGATTTCAAGACAGACCTTGAACAGTATGTCTCTGTGTTACCTCCAATTCTAAGGCAGCCAACTACTCTGTCTGACCAAGTCTTTCTGTTGTTTCCACTTGCAGCAGCGAGTGTTCCCCCTCCTCCAACCTAAATGCATCATGCTGCATTTTGAACCCGGGAGCTGCTGACTCCCACACACTCAAGGAGGACCTTGGGGCGGGGGGACCCTTTATGAAGGTCACCTTCCACCATGAGTTACCAGGTACTCCAGATCAGTATTCTACGAGCATGTGTGATTTTGCATACCTACACAAATCAAAAGGGTTGAGTTTTACCAGTAGGAAAAAAAACCCAACCAAAACAAAAACAACCCCCAGCCCACACCTAAAGAAACAACAAACCAACCAGCCACAAAAACCCCCAACCAAACAGCAAACAAATGCAAATACAAAACAAGCCCCAAGCCCCCAACCCACTAAATACTTAGACTGCATGGCATCAGACATTCAAAACAACAATTTAACTCTCATCTTGCAACAATCAGTAGCTCCACATGTTGCAAAACAAATTACTGCAGAGGTTTTATGAGCTCAGGGCTCTACATGTTCCACAGCACCTGTGAAAGGTTTCTGAGAGCGGGTGCGCTGCCCACTCCAGAGATTTCGGTCCGTGAGTCGGCCAAGCAAAACCAAACGAAGAAATGCACTATAGCAAAGTAGAAAAAGAACACTACACAAACAGCAGTGCGTACTGCTGTTACACCTTTGAGCTCCCAGCACACCACCTATGAGCTAGTACAACCGAATACCTTGATTTCTTGAATCTGGTTGTCAAGTCCACCAATGTCAGCGTACGTTTCTTGAGGAGCTTTCTCCACCTTCATCACAGTAACTAAAGGGTCTGTGTCATCCATCAGGACTCCTATCACAGCATGAACCTAATTCAAGCATTAAGAGTTGTCAAAGAAAGCAAGCAGCATTACTAATACAAGCTCAAGCCTAAATCCAATGCCCACTGGTGTGTGAAATAAACAGCATTAGCTCTCAGACCCTATAATCCTGTGATTTTTCAGAAAAAAAAGGCCAGTTTGTTAACTGTTTTTACAGTACGAGAACTTGTGCTTCATTTTATAACATCAACTCACCTTATGATTTAGCAAAACAGAGCAGCCCGGCTCCAGCAGATCCTTGTCCACAAAAGACAGAATACTGACGTAGTGTTCCGATCCTACCGACGTGGACACGATAGCATGGTTGTCATCAATGATCTCCTCCAAGGTACCCACGGACATTGGTGTTCCCCTCAGATCATCCACCTTTGATCTTTCTTCCTGTTGTCAAGAACAGTCCAAGAAACAACTCAAGAACACAGGCAAAAACATTGTTGTACACCACCGCCTCAACAGATCACACCGAAAATAACAGAACCAGCCTTTGCTGCTGCTGTATCACTGCCCCAAGGGGCATAAAAGCCTAGGCCAGTAACAAAATCCGCTGTTATTTTAGTCCTCCCCTACGGACACTACTGTACGGATGTGCGCAGCTAGAATATTCTTTCTTTCTCTATTGATGGACAGTGGATGGTGCTGCACTTCGGGGTTTTTTTCTTTTTTGTTTGTTTCTCAGTGATCTGTCATTGTGGCCCCATCTGTGGCAACCCAGGCCTGGACTAAAACCACTAGAAAAAAAGAAATCCTCTGTTTTCTGGACAGTAACTGAGATTTAATGAAGAACTGTAATATACGTAACATGTTTGTATTGACTTAGACGTTCACAGCACTTTATTTCCACTGCTTTTGTACTGAGTAGTTTAGAGCTCTTACTTTAATATTAAAAGTAACAGTTCACTCAACCTCACCTCTTGTTTTTCTTCCAAAGGTTTCATCTGTTCTTGATTTCTGATAAATTCTTCTTCCATTAAGAGGTAATCTTTAATTCTCTCCAATTTCAACAACTTCAGCCTGCACTGTGTATGAGGAGTCACTGTAATCAAAGTAGAATCACAGTATTTTAGACCAAGTTTGACACGGTACCAACTATTCACTAATTCATTACCAGAAATTCTGCTTTATTTTCTGTAACTCCTATATGAGCAGCAGTCACTGTTTTACTGTAGTTCTAGGCAAAAAAAAAATATTTTAAGGTAATGCTTCCCCTGCATTTCTCCTCAGTTCAGTTCCTGTCTCTCTTAACCAGGAATGCATGGGCTGCATCTTGCATAACAATAACCCTATTTTGTGTTTTTACATTAATTGGAAACAAAATTACATTTGGCCTTTATCTTTAATCACTCACGACCTACACAGAACCAGGTCTAGGGGAGAGGACAGCTCTGCCCTTCTCGAAGGGCGCACAGTCCACAGGACCGCCGGAGCAGGCGGCACGCTTACCCAGGGGCAGTTTGCTGGCAGCATCTGGGCCCTTTGTTTTCTTCTTCTTTTTCCCCACTCTGGTTGGAACCGGAGGTTCATATTTCTTCTTCTTATCCTTACATTCATAAAGAGAATTCCATGGGAAAAAAATAATGCCACAAAACAAAACGAATCAGGATATTAACAATGAAAAAAATAGAGATGTTAGGTGCACAGAGAGCGCTCAACCTAAGCTGAATGGCTACATAACAAAACTGTCTCCCTTATGATAATATACAGTGAGAAGCTCAAAAGGAATATATTCTTATTTTTTAACAAAGTTCAAAAATTTCTCCTGCTTATTTTACATGCTTTTTAAATTTAGATTTCTGCCAGTTTTCAGCAAATACACAACACAGAAGGCTAAAGCCTGAAGTAAATCACAAAACTCATACACAAAAGGATGATGGAAATATTGAATCTGAACATTTGTGTTGCCTTTCCATCAACAGGTAACACTCAGTTTGCCAGCTCAGACACAGCTTGCCAGGGACATTATATTTCTATCTCCAGAAGAAATTGGAAAGGCCTCTAATGGTCAACAACATGAAGTACAGACCTCATGTAGATGACAGTATGATGTCATTTTTCAAGCCAAAACAGTTACTTAAGTGTCAGCTTGAAAGCAACTAGTCTTTCCTAACCCAGAGAGATTTACAGGTTTTTTCTTTTAAAAAAATAACTTACTACTGTCAAATAATTTTAGATCTCCTTTATAGGTAAGGCTCTTTTCCTATTTTAAAATAGCAACCTGTTTTCTCCAATATCCATCCAGAAGAGATGGGACATAGCCTGAAGAAGAGGAGGCTCAGGGGAGACCTTATTGCCCTCTACAACTACCTGAAAGGGAGCTGTGCTGAGCTGGGGGTCGGCCTCTTCTCGCAGATAACTAGTGACAGGACAAGGGGGAACGGCTGCAAGTTGCGCCAGGGGAGGTTCAGGTTGGCGATGAGGAGAAATTTCTTCTGGGAAAGGGTGGTCGGGCATTGGAACAGGTTGCCCAGGGAGGTGGTGGAGTCACCGTCCCTGGGGGGGTTTAAGGAAAGATTAGACGCAGTACTGAAGGACATGGCCTAGTGGGTAATAGGTGGGGGGGGGGACGGTTGGACTAGATGATCCTGGAGGTCTCTTCCAACCTTAATGATTCTATGACATTTCATCAAAACAAGCAAGAGCGTAACTTTCTGCAGTTCCAAGTACAAGAATGAGGGGGAAAAAAAAAGTAAAATGAAGCTTACTGCAGCCAGCCTGCATAGTAGCACACCTGCAGCTCATCCCGTAAGTGAACACATTAATTTCATTTTTAGTTACCTTGTCATCCTTCTTGCCACCGCCAGGCCCGTGCCCACCACTCTGACTTTGCCCCTAAGCAAAAAGAAACCAAACCAGACAACGGCCAAACGTGAGCAAGGCTATGGCAAGTCCCGAAACTTACAGACCGCTCCCCGTACGGGAAGGCCACCATCAGATTTCTCCCACCCAAACACAGCACTGACACGCTGCCATCAGCCGTCAGGAGGCGGTGACCAGAGGAGCGCGGGCGGCAGGGCGGCCGCGGCCACCGGTGCGCTTCTGACCGGCGGGGGCCCACACCGCCTTGCTGCGGCCCAGCTCCGGCTCCTTCCCCGCCCGCGCGAACTGCCGCGCAG
>VWZZ01006601.1:128630-169415 GCA_013399095.1 Psophia crepitans | reverse complement strand
CAACTTGAGGCCATTCCCTCTCGTCCTGTCGCTAGCCACTTGGGAGAAGAGACCAACACCCTCCTCACTACAACCTCCTTTCAAGTAGTTATAGAGATTGATCAGGTCTCCCCTCAGCCTCCTCTTCTCCAGGCTAAACAGCCCCAGTTCCCTCAGTCGCTCCCCATAAGATTTCTTTTCCAGTCCCTTCACCAGTTTTGTTGCCCTTCTCTGGACACGCTCCAGCACCTCAATGTCCTTCTTGTATTGAGGGGCCCAAAACTGGACACAGCACTCGAGGTGCGGCCTCACCAGAGCCAAGTACAGGGGGACTATCACTTCCCTACTCCTGCTGGCCACGCCATTCCTGATGCAGGCCAGAATGCCATTGGCTTTCTTGGCCACCTGGGCACACTGCCGGCTCATGTTCAGCCGGCTGTCAACCAGGACCCCCAGGTCCTTCTCTGCCAGGCAGCTCTCCAGCCATTCCGCCCCAAGCCTGTAGCGCTGCCTGGGGTTGTTGTGGCCAAAGTGCAGGACCCGGCACTTGACCTTGTTAAATCTCATACAGTTGGCCTTGGCCCATCGATCCAACCTGTCCAGATCTCTCTGGAGAGCCACCCTACCCTCAAGCAGACTGACACTGCCTCCCAGTTTGGTGTCATGGAGGTCTGGCTCCAAACTCACTGTAGGACTAAAAGTAAAATAAGTAGCATGCTTTTTTCCTTGTCTCCTAAGCTCAGACTGTCATAGAAGCCTTAGCTGACCCTGCATACATTTTATATTTATGCTGTAGAAAAAAACCCAAACTGATCTGGAATTATCAAAGACAGGGTCTGCCTGTAAGATTAGTTTTATACTTACACTGGATAAAGTTGAAAGACAGCAACATTGTTTGACATACACTTTAGCTTACTAAAGACACTTCCGACCAGAGAAACAAAATGCTTGATTTGAAGAAAGATTAATAACTCAGTTCATCTGGGTGTGCTAGATGTGTATGCAAAGGATAAGGTAACTGTGTAACTCTGAGTCCAGGGGTGGAATTTGAGGAGCTCATGGCGGGACAAGGTGGGGAGGAAAGGTAGCAGTGCCCAGGCTATGGATTGCAAGGGAAATAGCGGAAAACAACTGCCTGGAGACCTTTTAAACTACTTTAGTAGTATATTTGGTAGAAAATACACATTAAGAACAAATAATGCATTGTAAGAAAGAGAGCCATGAAAACACAACAATATTCCTCCACAAATGCACGTGATAATTTATGGTTAGAAGTGAAATTTATGAAACAGTTTAAAATTTTTAGACTTGCATTCTCATTTCAGTGATTCTCAAATAGCGCTTGCCAGCAGACATCTTCACGTGTACGCGTGCTTCTGTCTTCATGAAGAGATGCCCTTTTTGCTCTGGGTTATCATGTTTTTCCCCATTGTTGCTCATTTACTGTGTGGCTCTTGGAGTTGGCCCCAACCGTGCAGCAGCTCTGCTGGGGGAAGAGCCTTGCTGGCTCCTGTGGGGCAGTGTTACAGAAGCGGTTGGAGAAACAGTCAAGGCTAATGTGCCAAATTTGCTATTTGTTCCGTAGTAGGACTGTCAACCTGTTTCATACTTCATTCTTCTGTCCAATTTAAGCTTTGAAGTTTCAAGGTATTAGTAAGGACTTCAGGGCATTTTCCTGGTAAATCCAGAGTTTTGGCTGTTCAGACTGGAACATAGTTACTACTTCATAAATTAGAAGCACTTTCAGGTTGGTGTTACAGCAATTAAATGGGAACTATCACTGTTTCCCTAGAAGCTAGACAAGAGCCCTCTCCCACTGTTTTTGATTTCCACTGTTACTCCACCTCCACTCTGCTCTCAACATGGAACTTTGCATGGAGATGAAATGGTTTTCTTTATAATATGGGTGACAAATAATGTTAATTTGTCTATTACCTCTTCTTGATAATGAGACACTGTTTGCCTTTTTTTCCCTGTGACATAAGCATTGTTCCTCTGGAGCAACACCTGAGTGCTTGGAAGTAAGCATCCCAACAAAGGCAAAATCCCAGTGCCAGGGCTTGGGTAAATGCAAACAATATTATCTACAAATAAACTGATTTCACAACACAGACAGTTAGGTGGGGCACTCCTCTGAAACTTGGACACCAGTGGTGTGTTTCCAGAAAGCCAGTAAGTCTCAGGAATTAGCTGTGATCACAAAGACCGAAAACTTCTCCATTTTTTATCCTGGTCTCTTCTTTAAAGATGCCACACTTCTATAAAAGACAGTACACAGCAGATCTTAAACACAGCACACCACCTGTGAATTTTGTTCTGGAAGTCCTGACTTTTTCTATGTATTTCCCAGTGGAGCCCACACAACCAAGCCAAGGTCATGATTTCCAAGAGATGACAAGCAAAAAAAAAATCAGTCTCTCATGATTCCAGAGGACCTTGGTGGGTGTTTGAAGCCCAACTTGGCATTTGCCAATTTGTGGACCTGGACTGATACCCTTTACCTCGATAGAAACTACAAGTTTCCCTGTCCTAGTACAAATCATACCCAGGCGGAGAAGTTGGCATGTTACTGTAAGTAATTATGATATCTAGCTAAAACTCTTGATATAAAATATCTGTTATTTAGACAGAAAAATCTGTAGCCTGTATAGCCACAGTCCTTCTCACTTATGCTAGATCCCAAACTATTAATGTGCAGTCTGTAAAATATAAGGAAATTTTAAAAGAATCTAATATGACTTATTGCCTTGTAAGGCGACTGTCTCCCTTTTTATTAACTCATTGCAATCTGTGTCTCCCTGAGGTATTTGGAGCAGCTGATTTGTCTTTCACCTTATGACTGAGTTATTCGTTATATCACAACAGGATAATGGTACAAAAATAGATGGTACACAAATGATGCATTGTACAGCGAATAGCAGCAATTCAATTATGGCTTGTGTGGACTTCACTGAAAGTCTGCAAATTGTTCAATATCTTAGGCAAGAAAAAACGAGAAGCAGGAATCTCTAGAGCAGGTGAATTTACTACCCCAAGCAGATGTATTTTTCAGAGATCCTACTGCCAGTTAAAAAGTGATTGGCTATGTAATTACGGATATGATTATGAATATTAGATCAACAGGCTGACAATAATCATGGTAGCCAGATTTTAGTCTCTGGCAGAAATGAGATTAACCATTGAGAAGTTCTCTCATGGAGTCTAACCAGATTTCCTGTACGACATAAGCATTCTTTATTAAGCTTGTTCAACGAAAAAGCCACAAGACATCCTGAAATAGCAGTTCCAAGATAACTATCATTTCATATATTATTATTTTCCTGAACAGATAAATGCCTGATGTTCCCCGTCAGTTTGTTCCATAGACAGTGTGGGGTGGGAGCCAGGGTTGATCCAGACCTGGCAGGGAAGGTAGCAGAGCTGGATCACTGCTAGGTGAGGTATCTCATCTGAAAGTGGAGTGGGACAACTCATGCAGGTACTGGACAAGTGGTGGGCAGCTGGTGCACAGGCTGTTCTGGGCAGAAGCCAGGTTTGAATTGCAGTGTCAGAAGTCACCAGTGTGCGTGCCAAGCAGGCAAAGGTTCTGGCTGAAGGCAGCGCAGCCCCTGGGGAGGCAGACAGCACTATTCACTTGAGACTCTTCGTGTTCATAACACTGGGTATCTTCCGTTCCTGATGGCTTGCAGGGTCCAAACATTCTCCCACTCATGGATGCTAAATCCCCTGTAAGAGGCTCTTCTAAGAGTTTTCTGTTGTCTCTTCCTGATGGTTTTTCTGTGGAGGCTGCTGACAATCCAACCCCATGCTAACAACTGCTGGCTGCAGTGCTTGTGTGTAACATTGACAGCACTGTCAATCCCAAATCCCAAAGCCACACTGTAAACACTGAAATGAGAATAATTGATTTTTCTGTGATTTTTAAAAACACAGTGTAATGGTCCCTCTGCCCTTAGTGTTATGACATTACAGAGTGCACCAGAACCTTATGTTCAAGCTTTTATTTGTGACCATGACAGAGCACTTCCTTTTATCAAAGAAAGCTGAGATGCTCCAGGATCACAGTAACGCAGAGGCTGGGAGTTGCAAGGAAAGCATTCATTATCCTCAATACACCAATAAAATCAACGGTGCTGACAGTAACCATACGTATTTCTGATCACTCCGGGACCAAAGTGGAGACCTTGCAAGGCAATGAAAAACAGTAAGAGCTGGTTGGATAGATAGAGCCAACAATAGCTGAAGCGATGAAAGGAGGGCAAAGGAGCAGAGCTTTATAGGGGTCTGCTGCCTGGCTGCTGGCTGAAGTCCGAAGGGATTTCAGCTGATTCCTGTCACTTATAGCCAGAGAAGGTATTTCCAGAAGAGGAGAGTGAGAGTCTGGGGCAGATATGTAACAGTAAATTAAAAAAGAAAAAAAAAAAGGACCATAGTTTCTTTTTCATCATTAGCTTGTGGGAAGTCACTGTTTATATACACCCCAAACAAAAAAGGAACATTGGGCAGGCAGAGGTCTGACATGTCCTCAACAAAACCAGTAGAAATACGATGTCTCTGGCTGTGCTGTCAGACTCCTTAACATTCAACTTACATTATAATGTCCTGAGTTTGGAAATTATTCTATTCCTCCTCTGGTAAAAGAGATGCAAAGGAGGAAAACAAACCCAAGAGTTTCAGTTCTAGCGTGAGATACTCTATGATAACACTATGTGTCCTCTGGAGACAGCCTAGTCATGCTTCCCAGAGACTCGGGACTACTGAAGAGCTCTTGCACTCGCTGCTGGCAGCTGAAAGGCAGTGTCACACAGAAACCTAAGTGGCCAAGAAAGCTTCTTTTACCCTTCTCCTTTACATTCTCCATGCATCATGGTTGAACATAATCGCTGACAACCTGGTGACTGAGGATTTCTGTATGTGCCAAAGACAGTCTGCTTGTGCCACTTGGGGGAAAGGATACACTTCCAAAAGTGCAGAAAAGTTCAGTTTTCATGACCCTATCTCTCTTGATCTTTTCCCCTCAGCTCATGTGGTGGCTAGGCATCCCACCTGCAGAATACTCTGAGGTGGGAGCATCAGCCCCAGAGGAACTGGGCGTAGACAACTCACTTCCCAGAACAGTTGCTGAGGAACAACCACCTACTGAAAGCATCCGTACCTGTTTGGAACATGTGAGCTGTTTGTTGCCCTTTTGGCCACCTCCGTGTTATCTCTGGCACTGCAGAGAAGCTCTCAAGTCCTTTGTCTACACAACTAATTGAAAATAAACCACTGCTGTCTGAGCAAGAGTACAACACTCAGGACCAGAACTTGGTTTGGTCATTAGGCTGGTTCAACTTGCTGAAAGTAGGTTTACACCAGAGCTGACTGTAAGAGTCTGCCTGCAGTAAGCAGTGCCCAGGGCTGAGAGCTCAGATGGAAGTCCAGAAGTAGTACTAATACAAATACAGGAAGTTTTCTCACTAAAAAGGTGGAAGTCTATTACAGGTCTGTAAATTCTTTTAGTTAAGCTTATGTGCATGGGACCAGAAGCATTTCATGCTGCTTGAGGATTATGTTATCGAACAGCTATTGTTGCAATTAGCCTTAATAGGAAAATCCTCCTGAAATGATATTTCAGTTCATGGTCTGAACTCTGCCTTTAGTTCAGTTATTCATTTCCTATCTAATTACCAAGTCATATTTCCTCTTTGCTACAAATCCCCTGCTATTGTATCCCTTATGAAGAATTAGTCTGAATTTATACATCCTTACTGCTATACACCTAGCATGTAAATTGCTTCAGGAATTCACTTGGGGCAGTTTGTTAAGCACAGCTCATTAATTTACTTGGCTGGATTGCCTACACTTCTCTGCAGCTGGGAGTGCAGGTGCACGCAAACACTGGTGACCCCATCTTACAAGATGCTATATAATCCTTTCTGGCACACAGCCCTGCTTTCACTGCTACCAACCTGGTGCCGCCTGGCAAGCACCAGCACAGCGAGTACCTTCGTTAGCAGCCTCTCCAGAGAAGGAAAATACCAAGTTAGCCTTGAGACTGGATTCATTTAGCATCAATACTGGTGTTTCTCCCAACTGCAGGATGACACAATGTTTGGGAACTATGAGAGGATTTGTAAGACTGACGTCACTCTGCAAGCCAGCAACTATCATTTGACACTCTCCTTTCCACTGCTCATTCTATCTCCAAGTTACACCGTTGGACTCCTTTTCTTTGCTCCTTTTCCAAACTACAGGGACATACGGTGTCTCCTTGTGGTTTCTGTTCTCTTACAATCTGTGTGGGAAATCCTTAAGTAGGAAAATCCCTGGAGGCTGAAAGGCTGTATGGAGCTACTCTTGCATCAAGTCCCCTGGACTTCTGCTACTGACTGCTTGTTGGAAGCATGACTAGACCTTTGACGTGACCTGATCTGGCATAGCTTTATTAAGGCGTCTTCCGCAAGTGGGTTTTTCTTAGCTTTTACTGCACGGTAATATAGAGGCTGGTTTGTAGACAGGAAAATGTTGAAATGAGCATATTCTGCTACCAGAAAGGCACTTGCATCTGTTCTTCTGTGCTTCATGAGGAATGAAAGCTCATTCCTAGGCACATAAAGCATAGCACTATGCAATTTTTTATGAAGGCTACAAGCGATCTGTGTTCGAGTAGCACTTCTTTAGCGAAGGGATGCCCAGAAATGACCAAACCTGCCTCAGGAGGTCTGCTGTTTGCAGGCTGTTTCTGAGGTGGGAAAGGCAATGTGTGGGACAGGAGACAAAGAAGTGTCTTCATAGAATGTGGTCAACGACTTGGTTTTCCACAAAAAGCTTATACTGGCACAGGAGAAATGAGGGAAAACAATACCTGCCCATACCATGCAGACTTATGAGGGGAAAGAGAATGGCCTAAAGTAATCTAATCCTTTTTCCCTGCTGGCACTGGTGAGTGAAGCATGTGCTCCCTTAAGTGGCCAGAGTCTGCTCAGAGCAGAGCCATGTTCCTGTCTCCTGGGCTGGCGGCCACAGCACCCTTCTGTCCTGAGTCAGGCACAGCCAGGGCTCGGCTGCCTCTGTCCTCAGGAAATTTAATTCTAGAGTCAAGCAAAACTTTATCTTGTGCATCAGACTCAAAGAGCTACCAAGCACGTAATACAGTCCAACAAGTTCAAAAAGCTGGAAGAGTCTGTTTAGGTCATGAAAGCCAGTCCCTACAATCCCAGGCAGCTACACAACAGGCGTTTAGTCCACTGCATTCTCCAGAGCATCCCCTCTATGCCATAGCTCTGAGCTGGAAATACTTCCCCGTATCCTGTGAGAAGTGCAAACTCTTTTGCACTCACTACCAGAAGTCTACATAGACTGTAACATGCCACGGCAAAAAGGCACAGGAGATACGGGGAGAGTCACCACAGCCTGAGGTCCCTGCAGCAGTGGGGCTTTATTGAGTGAACATGCCAATCTGATCTAGAAACTGATGGCAACTCATCTACCCTTCAGTTTGGGTTTTATCTACAGATTCTTCCTTTTGTCACTTGGGGACAAGGAATTTCAGCGACTGTTTTCTCCCTGTAAGTTGCATGGATGGTTTTATTACTGTGCCTGCTGCTGTCAAACAGCTTCTTACCCAAGCACTTCTGATTGATTGCAAATTCCACTGTTTACTTGCACTCCATTTGGTTTCTCACACAAAGCCACAGCCACAAACCTGAGAGAACAGGGCTGTGTTGCTAATTAGTGCCCTGCCAGTTTGTCATACTTTACCAAGCCTAAGCTCCCGGCACAACTGGCCATGTGTTACACTCTGCTCTAAATTCACCCAAGAGACCAAATGGAAACTACAAGGGTTCTTTTTCAAATAAGGGAAAATTAAAATTAAAGGGAATGTCAAAGTTGCTCTGAGGCCCTTTGTTGCACTTAATATATTATCCCTATTGATTTATCTAGAGTGCATGAAGCGTGTCTAAGCCACAGCATGGAGTACATCTAAAGTCTGTCAGGAGGCAAATGGTCTGTGGAAAGACAAAATGATGGGCAGATGAGCATCAGCCCCCTGTTCCCCAGAGCTGCAAGCAAACCGCAGGAGCGCCTGTCACCCAGGCAGCTAACGCTGGTCTTTTGGCAGGGGCTGTGCTAGAAGGCACGTGTGCAGAGAGCAGAGAGCCTGTCACGAGCAGAAGTGTCTGTACAAATGCCCACTCAGAGGAAGCTATAAGACAATGATGAAGCACAACAAGGGCAATGCCAACACTCCCAATCTTTTAGTTGTCTTTCTGCTTTGTATGTCAGCCCCATGGAGATCAGCCTGAATTTCCCAGGTAACATGCTTTTCCCACAGCTTAAGTCAGGGTGGCCACCTCTTTCCCTGCAGCAGCTTGTTGTCTTCTCGTTAGGATGAAAAGCACACCCATGGTAATGCAAGGGCTTTTACATTTTCTTGACCTGTGACTTTGCAGCAGCTGCTGGTGTCCTAGCACTGAGGTGCAAACTCTGAGCTAGAGAGGCAAGCGGAAGGAATAACTCATTCCCACAGCAGCAACCTCCGAGCCTTCAGTGTGGAGTGAGGCACGAGGGAAGGAACATGCCACAGGAGAGCAGCTCCCAGGATTCTGTAGTGGTGCAACTCTCTGGGAGATGTGAGAACACTTTGAGCTTAACTGCAGTGAACCACCTTGTGTCTTTTTCATACATCTAGAAATCATAGAACCATGGAATGGTTTGGGTTGGAAGGGACCACAAGGATCATCTAGTTCCAAACCCCTGCCATGGGCAGGGACACCCTCCACTAGACCAGGTTGCCCAAAGCCCCATCCAACCTGGCCTTGAACACTGCCAGGGATGGGGCCTCCACAGCTTCTCTGGGCAACATGTTCTACTGCCTCACCACCCTCATCATAAAAAATTTCTTCCTTACATCTAATCTAAATCTCCCTTCCTTCAGCTTAAGGCCATTACCCCTTGTCCTGTCACTCCCTGCCCTTGTAAACAGCCCCTCTCCAGCTTTCCTGTAGGTCCCCTTCAGGTACTGGAAGGCGGCTGTAAGGTCTCCCTGGAGCCTTCTCTTCTCCAGGCTGAACAAGTCCAACTCCCTCAGCCTGTCCTCATAGGAGAGGTGCTCCAGCCCTCTGAACATCTTCATGGTCCTCCTCTGGACTTGCTCCTATGGCTCCATGTCTTTCCTGTACAGGGGACCCCAGAGCTGGATGCAGTACTCCAGGTGGGGTCTCATAAGATCAGAGTGGAGGGGTAGAATCACCTCCCTCAACCTGCTGGTCATGCTTCTTTTGATGCAGCCCAGGATATGGTTGGCTTTCTGGGCACAAGTGCACATTGCCGATGCATATTGAACTTCTCAGTCACTCTGAGAATTTAGCACAAGTACATCCTAGCAGGTGTGTGTACCACTATGCTTGTGATGCCAGCTGGGGAAAGCATTTGGATTTGAAATGTCTAGAAAGGACTGAACTGCCTCACAAAACTGGGACGGCCATGCCGTGAATATCTTGTGCGCCAGGTCCCCAGCTGCTCTGCAACATCTGTTAGTTCTCACAACATGCTATGCTGTGAATTTTATTGCTTTGTTTTTACAGGAATAAACAGCTTGAATAGGTGACTGATGCTAGAAAAACAGTCCCGGTTTGTATACTTTTACCAAGTTTGTAGATATTCTTCTTAAACATTGGAGGAAATTTTACATAATGGTGCAGAGCTCTGGAGCTGGGGTGCAGACAAGAATGCCAAAAAAGGTATCAGCAGGGTGTCACCCCCCACCCCCCAAAAAAAGTGTAGCTACATTGCTGTTGGTAGCTAACGGTGCCATCCATTGGCACAGTGTGAAGGATGACTTTTAGAGAAAAGATTTCCCTGTTCAAAGGCAAAAGCACTCACTTAGATAACTAAAAAGAACATTCATGTCGATCTGCTGCCATTATGTTTAATGGAGCTGAATGTGTGACTTCTGCTGAAATAAAATAGCCTTACAGCAGTGGGAGGAGAGGGTGACACACATTCTACATTGTAGCAGCCTCATGGGAAGTAGAACAAGGCTACAGATGCCGCGAGCCTAACCACGGAACTGTGGCTGATCTTGTGCATTGCTAAAGTGAGCATGGGACGATATTTACATAAATCCCCTGGGAGAGCTGAGGAAAGGCAGAGTGACTGGCTTCCCCGCTAGCACACGTGTTTCTGGGTCCCTCTTCTCTCCTTTGTGATTTTTCTTTGCTTCCAGTGTCATGCTGCTACAGAACCCTTATCATGAGGGCTTGGTAAAATTAACCTTCCCAGCAAAAAGAGCTTCGCTCCTCAAGTTTCAGAATTTTTAAAATGAATACGTTAATAAATTGTTGACTGGATTCTCTAGTCAGAGGGGTACGTATGGTTTTTCCTTTTCCATTCCAATACACAGTGTACAATGGACTCATGCACAGTGGAAAACTGGAAGCAGGGAGAAATGCTCCTCCTCCCCATTAAGACACGGCCAGGGTCTCACTCTCTGGCCCCACACAGGATCTTACAGTAGAGTAAGGTTTGACTCTCACTTTTCCTCACTGAAGGGTATCGAGCTAACACTGACCCTCTGGTCCCAATTTTTCCCTCAGCCCTTCTCCACGTGGCAAGACTTACCAGCATGACTAACAGATCCACAAAGGAGTCCTGTGCCCAGATTCACATGAATGGCCATAGCATGACAGTAACTAAACTCTAAGCACAGCTGCTGCCCAGCCCTGGAGGTGCCTGGGGTCATTTCCACTGCTCTGTTCTAGTAAGGAGCTGCATTTTGGCTGAGCACCTGGCTTACACTATGGGGCTTTAGATGCTGCTCCAGTTGTTTTGTCTGCAGGTGTTTTTGGAGCATTCCTGATTGGGCTTGGGACAGAGTGGACCTGGGAGCAACGGGACCTCCCAGCACCATTCCTCCAAATGTGGCAGTGGCTGCAGCATTTTGCACGCGTGTTGTTAACACTGGTTTGCTGTGGATATCAGACGTGCTCTTCTTCTGCCTGCCCCCAAAAGCTTAAACAAATCTGTACTTGTAGAGGAGATGGCAGGGTAAGAACAGTTAAAAACAGCCTCTCATAACAGTGACCCAAAAGCCTAGTGTTTACGGTCTGCACATTGTGGATATATTGCTACTCCCCTAGATCAAAGTCCCATTCATAGCCCAATTGTGGCTGTGCTTTTAGTGCCATGGACATGGGCAGATCAATAGTGATGTTGGTACAGGGCAGGAAACGTCCCAAACTAAATGCAGAATAGATATTAGCCTCTGGTCATCTTTCAGACTTGGGCAGCTGGAATCAAACCACAGGATTTGGACCATTTTTAGAGGAAATAACGTAGCTACCATGTGGCTTTGTAGCACAGCACACTGAAATCCCTCTTTCCTCAGTGCATTTTTTCACCTTACCGTTCAAGTAAATTTTGGAACAATAGATGCTAATGTGACTGCCAGTCAGCTTTTTCCCCTCTCTTCTGCTATAATTATGGGTCTCTCTACAGTTCCTTATTACTCAAAGAATCAGGGGTTTTACAGGACTATTTAATTAATCCCATTATTTTCTCAATTACAAATCACATTTTCAATTTCTCCATTTATCAGGGTGGCAAAGCACTTGATCAGTTTTACAGCACAGAATTCCCAGAAGGTCTGATTATTCTAGATTGGCTCCACATCACTGTGTTGCATCTGTCACTTGAGGCTCAATCATTTCAATAACCAGCAGGAAAAGAAAGCATTTTGTATTTAAATGACATCATTTCGGTCCCAGTTCAACAGAGCATTTAAGCCCATGCTTATGGGCTAGGAGGTCACCAGGACTCAGCATGTGTTGCAGCAAATGAATGATGCGTTGCTGTGTCAGGGCAGGACCTGAAAGATCTCAGCTGTATGGAAAGAGCGTATCTGCCCCTTACAGTACATACCACACAGGAGAGCTGCGATGCACCTCCAGCAAAGCTGCTTATCTTACAAGTATTACACCACTGCTCTCTGCAGGAGTTAGTGGATGCCGGTAGAGTCAGCAGTAGTGTTTCCATCTGATTCATGTTTCTGAGAGTCTTGGCCCCAGATCAGTAGAGCAAGAATGCATGCTTAAATCCCGCTGCAGATAATTGGGCTGAAATCCATGCCAACCTGAAGGTACATGCTAGCTAGTATTGCTACCTCCCACCCACTGCAACCCCGCAGGGCCGCATGCTTGCTGTCCTGTACACTTCAGTGGGAGTTACTGGAGCCCGGTAGTGCTGTATGGCTCACTCCTGCTCTAAGGCTGACAATCTTAACATGTTTTTTTCCGAAAAATATTTGTTTCTTTTCTAGCTTCTGTTCAAAGGAAGAGGTGAAAGCCATTAAAAGCTGCTTTGTGTGTACCCTCCACAGCACTATTTTATCCATGTGAGGTGCACCATGGCAACTGCCGATGTGGATCTCGGGGTGCAGGAGATCCGCTGAGGACTAGCAAAGCCTATGAAAACTCATCTGTGCCAAAAGGTACCAAATCCCACTGAAAACCTACATATTTCTGTGGCAACCTGCAAAAGACTCAAAGGATGCCACCCAAATTAACTCACTGTTTTATTAACAATTATAAGCCTTGGAATTTGCTTGCAGTTAGTAGACTAAAATGCTGTAATAAAATTAAAATCCCCAAATTCCTCTTCTATAATATGGACAAGTTACTGCAAAGCAAGATACCATGTGAGTTTACAACGTGGAAACGCTGGGGAGCTGGTTCCTCAACAGCAGGGATTGAATAACCTTGCAGTCCCTGCAGGCTGGGCAGCTGGGGTGGAAAGCCACGCGGCTGAATGTTCATACCCCAGCATGCTTCCTGGTAATCTGCCTGCTCTGCACTGGCTGAGCTGTGAAGGAGTAACTGTGATGCTCACGTCATGGGAGCAAACCTGGGAACAGACTACTGCATCTCCAACTCAACCCTGCAACTCTCTCCTTTGGATCAAAGAGGACAGACATAAAAAGTTTTCTTCTGAGAGGATGAGAAAAATGGTTTTTTTGCTTTGTTTGTGGGGGTTTTTTTTTCTGTTGGTAATAAAAAGTTCTAACTTTTTTCCCCAGGGAACCCCTTGCTCAACCTTGCTGTGAGGTACTGTATCAGTATAGCATTATGAAAGCACCTTGTATTTGATAAAATGCCTCCAGTTCTTCAGACCACAGGTAAAATTTCTATCAAGAAACGGTACTTTTTCCCCCTTTACTTATTTATTAGTGGTATGACTTACCATGGGTATAAAAGCAGACCACTTAATGACATGAAGACCTATTTAAACATTTAGTCTGTATTAACACATGGGCCAGTCAGCGATTTTATCCCTATGGATCTCAGCTTGAACCTTCCTGGCCAAATTCTGTCAGCTCCAAGGATTAGCGTGTGCTTTGCTTGGGCCCTTGTTGCTCCCATGAGGTGCACTTGTGCCTTGAAGATTCGAGTCAGATGCAGAAAATACTCATTTAACATGCTGTACCCTGAGCCAGATCCTGCAAGGACACCATGTGCTTCCACAGCTTGCTGAGATTCTCATTTTGTAAAACTCTCAATAGAATCATATGACAGCTGCAAATTTAGGAAAAAAAAAGAAAAAAGCCTTTTCATTTGGACTCCACTGTAAGCCTTTTGCTGGTCTTGGTTTCTTTGGTCTGTCTTAACTCCCCTCATTTGATGAATCAGAGCATGCACTTCATAAAAAAGAGTGCCCTGACATGACACAGTGCTGCCACCAAAGCAGCGAGATGTATGTGGGAATAACTGGCTGGGAGCAAAATGCTCCGACTTCTGTTTGGATACAGTCAGCAGGTCAGTATGCTGCTCCTGCAGTTCAGAACAGCCTCTTCTGCGGGGCTTTTGGCTTTGTCCAGAGTCTTTCAAAGTAGCAACATTAAAATAACGGCTACTATGAGAAGAGTTTGTACCTCTGCTGCTTCAACAACTAAGCACATTGATTCCTGAGTGAAATGCACTCTGCTGTTGAATCATGTAGTCTGTGTTACCAGCGTTTCTC
Source organism: Psophia crepitans (assembly GCA_013399095.1). Taxonomy (NCBI): domain Eukaryota; kingdom Metazoa; phylum Chordata; class Aves; order Gruiformes; family Psophiidae; genus Psophia; species Psophia crepitans. The sequence goes on along the minus strand of VWZZ01006601.1, from coordinate 155,438 downwards.
CCAGAAGAGACTGCATTTCCTACTGTCTTCAGCTTTTGTATTTATTAGCCTTAAGAGCCTCAAAGTCTTTAAATTGTCAGGCAGAAGCACAGGAACACACTGCAATGGAGTAGGAGTTAATATACTGTCTCAACAATAATACTTATTTGGGAAGACAATTTGTAATTACTTTCAAGTCCATAAAGGTAAATCAAAACCACTTAATGCGCAACTGCAGTGCATGAATGCTGTTTATTACCAGTGCTTTTCTTCTGCAGGTCTCAATGCAACAAAATGCTTACAAAAGTAAGCTACTGCAAGCTGTTCCACAGGCAGGGAAACTGAATTACAGAGAGCTTAAGTTACCCTTCCAGACCCCTGCTCTGAACCAACATCATCCAGGGAAAGTTCAGGCTTCATAATTCCACATCTGATGCACCACAGTGCATGAAGTACTAATCTCATATAGAAAAGCAGTACAGCTGTGCTCCAGGCCACAGATTTCATGCCTCAGTTTGGAGGCCAGCCTACCCATTTCCCAGGCCCTGGGTGCACTGGTGTCTTTGTGTGGGCAGGTGTGCTGGAAGTTCCCAACCAAATGTGACTGAATGCAAAATGCAGCCCAGCTTGAAGTGCTGAGGTCTGATTTTTCCAAGGTTGAAGGGAAAATGAGATTGAAACAGGTAGTCTGAGCCCTGATTTGGCACTGCACATCTAGAAATTATCAGCTAAAGCACCCACAGGACTCGAGATTCATCTGGATTGAAAGTGAGCTGGGATCAGAAGATATATCTAACGGTGTGATTTTACATCTTCCGTGCTCCTCCCTCCTTCACCAAGCCTCTGGCTCCCACAGAACCTTCTGGTGAGGGCCAGCTGAGATTGCTGCTGCTCAGTGAATAGGCCTTTCTCTTCCCCAAGGCTTGGAGCATGGACAAGAGCCCTCCCTTCCTCTGGTAACAAGCTGTTGTTCTGAGCTGAGTGGTCTCGTCAAGCTGCGTCTTGAGACAGCTTGCATTTTGACTGACTATGGTTTGAGGATCTCTAGAGCTGGATCTATTGTCTCATAATGCAGAATCAAACATGAAGGAAATTACTGATCTGGTAAGAATTCACTCAAATAGCTGAAGTTTCTTCAAAATATTTGCACTGGCAAGCTTGCCAACCTTGTATTTTTGTCTCCATGAAATCGTGAAGCTGGTGTAAACTCCTTATTCTGTGCTCTGGCTAATTCGATAAAAATGCACTTGCATGTATGTGTTGGTCACTCCAGGGCTGAAGTATGATTGTGTGGTATATGGATCTGTTGTTAACCATGACAGTAGGCCTGATCACAAGAATACTTTCTTCAGTCTCTTCCAGCTGCTCAGCAAAGAAGGATATTCAACAGCTAACCTGTTAAACTAGGAAAGTTTGTCTCCTGTGGTTACCTGAACTCAGAGTACCACACAAAATGGAACATATTGTTCCACACTCACTGAGGACAGAACTCATAAAAGAGAACCCTGAAAAAGACACATAACCAAAACATGTACACTGATGCATTCATGGTGCAGTGGGAAGATAAAACACTCATCTGCTTTTATACCTAAAGCACAACAAGCTTCTTCAGAAGCCTATTCACAGCTCATAGCAAGCTATAGACTCAAAAAGAGTCAGTGTACTTCAAGGGAAGTGTAAAGGCCAGTGTCAGTCAGTAAAGCTATAATTAATCATGATCATATTCGGTGGTGACTAATTGGGAATTAAATTATGATATTATTCTTGTTTTTCAGACAAACCATGAAAGCTTTAAATTGCTGAAGGAAAATACTAGCTGTGATCTTAAGATATTGGAATGCTGTGATATGTAGTATCAGTATTTAGTGTTATCTTTTCCGTGTTTGTTTGAATTCATGTACTGCATATGGCACACTCTCGAACAGATGGCAGGAACTTTTGCTTCTGAACATTGCTCTGATGGCAGAGGGTCAAGAATCCCTCAGTTACACCAAACCATTGCAAAGAGCAACAGCGTCTGGAAAGAGAGTAGGGTTGCTTTTCTTTCCTGCACAACCACCCACCCACCCACTCTCTGCGCAGCTGGTGTGCTTATGGCCAGACAGCCACCCACTGCCCATGCACCTCTCTGCTTCCCCCCGCGGTACATGTGGAAGATGGAGGTACAGAGAAAGTTAATGGGATAAATATGTTTTGACTACGAAAGACAGATGTCAATTTTGATGATATTGGCTTCATTAGAGTCATCTTATTGGGCAGCACTTGTTCTTATAATTGAAGATTAACTCTGTCAGTCACAATAAATCCTTGACTCAGGGACAAATATGCCCAAATACGGACCCTGAGAAGAGGATTCTAAGGCTTATAAAATGGGACCCAACAGGTGACTCATTTGTGTATTTGTTAGAAAAAATTGAGCGTTTCTCTTGAAAGAACATCCAGTATTATTGGCATTGTAGGAAATAATTGCCCAGACAGGCCCAGTGGTCTGGATCAATGCAACAGCCATTATGTCACTGGGTACGTTCTGTAATTATTCTATATTTAAACAGTGGCTAGAGTTTCATGCCTCCCCACCCCATCATCTTGATCAAAGCTAGGTGCATATAATGAGTCTCTCAAAGTCTCCCTTCTCCTACCATACATGCTGCCAGCCAGCCTTGTTGCCCCATTTCTCACAAGCTCAAGTTTGTTTGCTTTTTGCATCAAATTTTCCATCCAAGCAGATCACAGCTGCTGCACTGCGCCCTCTCACCCAACTCTCATGAAGAGCTGCTGCTCTCGCACCCTGCACCAGCACTACACCATCTGACTTGTGCAATTATAGAAGTCATAGAATCATTAAGGTTGGAAGTGACCTCAAGGATCATCTAGTCCAACCATCCCCCCACCACCTATTACCCACTAGACCACGTCCCTAAGTACCATATCTAACCTTTCCTTAAACACCCTCAGGGATGGTGACTCCACCACCTCCCTGGGCAACCTGTTCCAATGCCCGATCACCCTTTCAGAGAAGAATGTTCTCCTCATCTCCAACCTGAACCTTCCCTGGCGCAACTTGCAGCCATTCCACACCTGCTCTTGCTGCCTCCCTCCCTGCACGTTTCTTCACCATACAAAATCTGTCCCCAGGTCCCAGACCGCCTCCATTCCCCACCTCACACAACACAGCAGCCTGTGTACTTTTTAGACCATTAGCCTTGCTTTTTTCCTGACTGTACATTTTTAAGAGTGGTCCTCCTAGCTGAGAGCCAAAAGGGAGTGTAGCACTTGTCCATGACACAGAGCCTGTAGCACACATGTGCTTCTCCAAGGAACTGGCTGTGCCAGGAAGAACCTGTAAGACTGATGCATTTTTCCTTCCCTGCACTGCGCCTTTCTGTGCAGGTCACCCTGCTCATGTCTCAACACAAAGGCCACAGCAGAAGAGTCCACCATGCTGCTGCTGCTGCTTGTCAGTCTTTCACCTCTCAGGACAGTGGGGAAGAGTAAGACTTTCTGAGGAAGAGACAAAGCAAACCCAGCTTTTGCTGTGTCCCCCTGAGAAAGCTGTGCCCTGCAGAGTGCCACCAGAGCAGCAGAAGGGCTGTTGCAGGGAAGGGCCTGCATGTATGGCAAACTAAGGGACCTGGAGCTGTTAGGGGTACTGATTAAAGCACCTCACTGAAGGGAATGAGGTCACTGCTGTCACCAGTGTAGGGCATCCTGGTGCATTTGTCAGAGCACAAGACTTCCCCTTTTTCAAATTGCCTGCACAAAACCAGAGGGTTTGGAGGCTTTACTCAGAAGGGGAAGACTTTCTTCTTGCCAAGCACACATGGCTTTCACCTGCATCGCCTGATTAGCTTCCTACAATCAGTCTGTGTTGTTTCAGAACCTGATACATCCCATATCCAACAACGACATTCCTGTTTCTATGTCATGCTTCAATTGCCTGAGTTTGCAGGAAGTATTTGGATGCTAAATTTGATTTAAGTCAGTATGTTTCATTTTTATTAAGAATCTTTGACTCATCATTTATTTGGCTGCTTTAGTTGCTTGTGTGGCAGGTTGCCCATTGCCAAGGCATCTGAGCACCTCATCACTGGTTTAAAAATCAGGAGACTGACAAGCCCCAAATCCTGAGAGACTGGGCCGGATTTTACAGGAGGTGATACATCTTTCAGTTGACAACTTCCAGCTGCTGATATTGGGAGATTTAGTCCACTGTACTGACAGCACAAATGTCTCAGCCAGCCTTAGCCATTTCATGCAATATGAAGAGATAATGCCCAAACTAGCTGACCTCTGATGAAGAAGGGCCTGCCACTGTTCATTGGTAATATCACAAAGGCTATGTACTCTCTCTAGTGCCACTGACAGCCCTGGACGTCTGTGAGAACGCAGCAGAGGCGGAGGTCTCTGTGTGTGTCATTTTCTTCATCTATGGTATCAAGATTGTGAATCAAGACTGAGTGTGAGGCACCTTGTAATGCAGCAGCATAGCTGGGAGCTGCAAGGAGGAGATGCATGGTTGTTTCCTTGCAGCCTCTGAGACCCAAAATCAGCCAGCAGGTTGTGGGAGATCCTCAGATTGATTTCTAATTATCCTGATGGCAATCTACTCTCCAAACAATGTTGTAGAGAGGCAGAATCATTTCACTAGACTGTAAAATACATGAACAGCACAAAAGATTTATGATACGTCATGTGTGAGCAATGAAGTTGTTTTAGTAGTTACAAACATTGCCAGATACAATGAGTAAGTGAGATTTTCCAAAATTAGGGTATTTTTTAAAGTTATCCTTAGAAAGCCTCAGAACCATTAAAAAGAACTGCAAAACCAGAGGGACTTCAAAGTAGTTTCGCAAAGCGTAGTTAATGTTAGTTTTAGACAAATACATACAAAATTTAGCTTCTCAAAATTCTCAAGATAAATGTTTATATGCCCTTGAGGGCATATAAAGCAGATCCAGTAAACACACAGCCTATGGGCATGTGGACAACAACCAAGGTCTGAGTGGCATCCAGCCTCTTCAAACCTACAAACTGGTGATACACTGAGCGCTCTCTGATCCACTCCTCTTGCACAACCTTCCTCCAACAGAACAGCACATGTTTGGGAAAAGGCAATACCATCCTTTTTGGGCAATGCTTAGGGCAGCCTCCATGAGGATTTGTGAGAGTGTGCTTAACACAAGCTATAAAGCCTGCGGGAACATCGGCACCAAAACTGCTGGACACTTGAGGCATTGCCTGCTGTTACTGGTGATTCCTGCTCTCCTCACCAGCTGCTGCGATGGCTATGCCCCAGTGTCAGCCCCACATGGGGCCATGATCTGAACTTAGGGCTGCTCCTGCGCAGCCTCCTGACCCCACCAACTTTTAAGGCAAGGTTGACAAATAGGTGTTAGGGCTGCGGATGCCGAGGGGAATTTCCAAGCTGCTATTTGCATCTGTGCCTGCCCAAATACCTTTGAGAATCCAGGCGTGAGGCTTTCCCCTGCTCATAGGGCAATACACAGCATTTCAGCCTCAAGAGTCAATGTCACAGAAGACAAAAAGTCCGAACAGCAGGATCTGGGTCCTAAGAGTCACACAAAGTTTATAGCACAAGCAACTACTGATGTAAACAGCTGCTGAGTTGTATAAATCCCAGCATAAATATTTTACAGGATTGGGCCCCCAATTGCCTGCTTCGTGCCAGAAGACTTGCTTGTCACACACTCAGACTTCTTTCCTGCACATTTTTCATTATTTCATCACAGTCATTAAAATACATAGGAAGAAGATGCTTTAAAATTGTTTACATTAGTATTTAAGCATAATTAATGTTAAATTTGTGCAGGATGATGAAATAGAGCAGAAAGTAAATCCGATTTTGGACAAATTCATTTCCTTACACTGTCTTCTGTTCTATACCCTTTTGTAGTGTTTTATTCAAAATCCAATTCAATCACAGCTACATCCAGGCACACAGTCCCCACAGAAGCCTGACTATTGCTAGCAAGAAGTGAAAATCCATTTTTTGGCCACCTCGCAGGAAGTGCTGGTATAATTGGGCTGCAGGGGAAGGGTGTGCTCTTTCTTAAATTTGGTTCTTTCACTAATTATCCTAAGCTAGCAGTATATATATATTTTTTAAAAGTCCTAGTTAGGATATTAAAGTTAACACAAGTAAAAATAATTTGATTGGATAACTATCCAACACACAACTAAAGTGATTTTCTGCTTCTGGACCTGCCTACTTGCCTTTCTTAAATTAACAGCTTCTCAACTCAAATCAAAATACTTCCTAGTGTAAACCCCACCCATCCTGCTTATTCACACCTAGCAGGGTGAATAGTTCACTTAGTAGGCTCAAAAGAAAATCATTGTAAGCATCATCTGCAGCTGGACAAAGTTTGCCCCAGGGCTCTTTAAAAGTCTTTCCTGTTCATGTCTGTCTGAGTCACAGTGTGCCCAGGACAGAGGGAAAGTTCCTGGCAGTGGCAGAGCAGACAGGACAGTGGTCCATGAGCCAGGAGAGCCAGGTGCGGCTTGCTGCAATTCGCCTGTTGTGTGGCTCTGGCCAAGATACTTCTTACCCTCCTTCCTCCATCAGATGTCTGCTGCTGGGACTGGGCTTTTGTGCAGCAGGGGCTGCCTGCAGCAGACTAAGCAAGGATCCCTTGTGAAGCCATGGAGCAGAAGAACAGGTTTGCCTCACCTGCCAGAGCTGGAGGAGACCTTTCCACCTTTTGGAGGTGTTCACTAAACCAAACACTAGCTCATGAAGTGAGACTGGGGACAGCTTTCAATATCCTCTAAAGGCTGGGGTGTTCATCTGAACAATTCAGAACTTCCTAGCCTACGGGACAGAGATGGGTAACACTCAGTGCAACATTGTTCTCCGCATCACGGTTCTCCTTTACTGTTTTCTTCCAAAACTCTTTTCTCTTTACAAACCTAAAGTACAAATCATAAGGAAAATATAGTGAAGGTGGACAGAAGGGACAGCTGCCTGCCAGGAGTGAGGAGAGGAGAGGCCTTGCTCTGGAGCAGGAGACTTTACACACAAGGAAAATCGTAGAATTATAGAATCACAGAATATCTCAAGTTTGAAGGGACCCATAAGGATCACCAACTCCCTGCTCCTTGCAGGACTACCTAAAACTAAACCATATGACTAAGAGCATCACCCAGAGGCTTCCTGAACTCTGACAGCCTTGGTGCCATGACCACTTCCTTGAGGAACCTTCTCAGTGAAGAACCTTCTCCTAATGTCCTATCTGAACTTCCCCTGATACAGCTTCATTCCATTTCCTCGTTTCCTATCACTGGTCACCAGAGAGAGGAGATCAGCACACCCCCCTCCACCGTCCTCCTTGAGGAAGCTGTAGGCTGCGAGGGCACCCCTTCTGTTCTCCAAGCTGAACAAACCGAGTGACCTCAGCAGCTCCTCATAAGCCTTGCCCTCGAGGTCTTTCACCATCCTGGTCATCCACCTCTGGACACACTCTAATAGTTTGACGTTGTGCTTACACTGAGGTGCCCAAAAGTGCACACAGTACTTGAGGTGGAGCCACATTAGTGCCGTGCAGAGTGGAACAATCACCTCCTTCAACTGGCTAGCTATGCTGTGCTGGGTGCACCCCAGGACATGGTTGGCCCTTTTGGCTGCCAGAGCGCACTGTTGACTCATATTCAACTTGACACCAACCCAAACCCACAGGTGTCTTTCTGTAGGGCTGCTCTCCAGCCTCTCATCCCCCAGTTTGTATGTATAAGCAGGATTATCCCATGCAGAATCCAGCACTTGCTCTTGTTAAATTTTATACAGTTGCTATGCCCAGCTTTCTAGTCTACCTAGATCTCTCTGTAAGGCCTCCCTACCCTTGAGGGAGTCCACAGCTCCTCCTAGTTTAGTATCATTGGCAAACTTACATAATGTACATTTGATTCCTGCATCCAGATCATTTATAAAAAACATGGAAGAGCGCTGGTCCTAAAAATGAGCCCCAAAAAATCCAAAGAGTTTCTCATAACTATTGAGAGCACTAATTTTCCAGCTAATCTTAACAGTACTCACTTTAAGACAGTCTTTCAAAGCTCTCTATTATAAAGGTACCTCACTGGTGAAGATCTGGATATGAAGTATCAACATAAGCTTGACACTGTAAATTCAGTTTGTAAAACACACCTGTTTTGGTATGCACAAGCGGTCAGTCCCATTTTGGCTTGATTTGTTAATGCTTTTACTAAGGTAATCTTCATCTCATCTAGGCTGACTGGTTTACTTGTAAATCAGAAAGTCTGGCCTAATACTCTGTTCAGAGAAAATAACACTTACTCTTAGTGTAACTTGCAGTTATTTTTATTATGAACAGGTCAGGGTTAATACTCCCTTTTCTGGGATGAGGACTACAGATGTCATGGGATTTTTCTGAATAGTGCATGGCAGAAGCAGCCAGGAGCTGAGGGCAGAGGTATTGAGAAGGGTCAGACTGTGGGTCTCTCACCCACAACCGGTGAAGAACTTGGGGAAGAGAATACACATTTGTCCTAATATTCTTCTAATTTTCTTGAGACAAATTACAAAAATATCACAGAAGGGGCATCACATTGTAAATTCTAGAAAAATCTTCCCACTTCTTGTGCCTTGGAATATCTTTTAAAGGACAATTGTCCAATGCAAGTTCCATTTAAAAATACCTAACTGAATACTTACTGAAGCTGCTAAAGCAAGCACAGAACTCTTAGAAATTCTAGGTTATCTGATCATGATTTTACCTCCTTATTCAAGTGCATTAGGCTACATTTTTTTAGGTTATATAAGTTTTGGAAGAGCCCTGGTCAGAGTCCCGTCTCTGCAAATAAACACGCAGATTGTCTATAAATACATTTAAAAACAAAGAGCAGGCCTGCTCCCTGGCTCTGAGCAGATGAAGCATACCTACTTGGGTACATCAACAAATCACTGTAATTCCTTTCTGCAAGAGGGGACCTTCTAGTTAAGGGAGAAGAGGTAGAGGCTGTACATCTTTGCAAAGCTCTGATGCCGGCTTTCCACAGTATCTTAATAAGCTATCTAGGGAAACGTGGCCCAAATGAGACTGCTTAAAGGTGAATCAGAACTGACTGGAAACTGTGTCAGAGACATGGTTCACTGTCAAAAAGCAGGGAAAGGGTCTTGATATAATTCCACATTTTCACCACTGAACAGGTCAGGGTTAATACTCCCTTTTCTGGGATGAGGGCTACAGATGTCATGGGATTTTTCTGAATAGTGCATGGCAGAAGCAGCCAGGAGCTGAGGGCAGAGGTATTGAGAAGGGTCAGACTGTGGCTCCCTCACCCCAAGTTCTCTGCAAATGGCATCGTGCGGCTTTCTGTCTTACTGACAGCAAAGGTAGCTGTTGCTCAAACAGGACAGACCCGCACTGCAGGAATATTTCTGAGACCGTTATTTTATACTTTTCTTTGAATACAAGAAATGTGTGCACTAGATGTCAGGAGTGATTACGGTCATTAGATGAATGATAAGGGCAGATCAATTATTGCAAAGCCTCACAGTGATTTACTGATTAAATGGAATAATTTTTCAACCTAATTTTTCTCCATCCAGCTTCAAAAACATAGCTAATATTTTATGTAACTAAACTCCTTAAACTTAGGGGTTTGGAACCTAGCCAAGTATCTTTAAATTAGATGAGATTATCTAACAGTATCCTAATACAGTTTCAGAATGCCAAGTTTATACTGCACAAGAAGCTGCATATGTAACATTTATGGTCTGCAGAAGACTTCACAGCAGTACGTAGTTTGCCCTGAACCACAGAGCTCCTGTTGATGGTACATAGCAAAATCAGTTTGGGAACCCCTGGTGTAAAATTAAAGAGTTGAAGTCCAGAGTAATAGCCTGTAACACTAATGATGCTCATTAACACTTCTCACTCATCATTTTGCCTACACTAAACTATGACATACTGCAAACATGGGATTAAATTTTAATGAACGACTGCCAAAACCTCCCCCTTCCCGCATGTTAAAACTGGAAAGCTGAAATGGTAAGCACTTACACAGTTGCTGGGGCTCAGGGGAAATATATAACAGTATGTCTTTCCCAGGGACTGTCACGTGAGGTTAAATTCTCCTTGTTTGACATTAGTCATCTGCCAATTTCATTACCCATGAGCAAAACTTGGAATTGTATGTGTAGTTAGAGCAGTAATATAAGGAGACTTTATAGCACAGAACAAGTAATGCGGTATTGAACTACAAGTATTTTTACCAAGAACTTTTTAGAACAAGAGCCAAAGCTGAGAAAACTTTCTTGAAACCAAGTACTGATGGCAGATTGATTGGAGCACATCAACACTGTGAGTGTGCCAGACAATTTCCAAAGCAGTCTTGTGTTACCTTGAACTGTCTCATACTAGTGTCATCCTTTCAGCCCCCAAATTACCCATGCAGTATGTGTGTACACATTTCTGTACTCCTTGACAACATCCAGAAGCTACCTATTTGTTTTTTTACTACTCCAGGATAACAAAGGGGAAGGACAAAAAGTCCTTGGCTTTTATTCTGTAGCACACTACATATGGGTTCCTCCAGGAGCAACAGATACCTTCCCATCCCTCTGAAAGGGCCACCTGCACCCTTTCCCTATGTGTGGAGCAATGTCCTACTGCTCCTCAATGTGTGGCTTTGCCATACAGCTTTGTAATGCAAAGAACAGGTTTTAACCTGAAAATTTTGCAGGTTCAAGTCCCAGTAGCCCAAGATTGCAGGTGACCCAGGGCAGCACATCAGTGCTATCAAGGCCGTGTTCACAGCCATAGAGAAGGATGCTTCTTTCCCCTCTCAAACACTGTGGTGGTAACTGTCACCAAAAAAACAAACCAGAGAGAAGTGTATAAACATCGAAATCAAGTTCCAACTTTCCCTAGCCACTTGTAAGATTATATAAATCAGTATATTGCTGCTTCCCCTTACAGTGGAATCTAATAGTTTCATGCCCACCATACCATTAATTTTAGACCTGCTAGCATCTCTGAGTGAGCTGAGCTGGGGCAGAGTGGGAACCTGCAGAAATGATTGTTTCAAAGCAATAAAACTAACCTTTGGATGAAGGATATGCATCTATTATACTAAGAGAAATTGGAAAGCAATAACTGAAATCCACAGTACAGTGAGACACCTTAAAATGAAATGATTAATAATTTAGTCAGAGCTCATAAAATGTAGGTAGGTTTTAATATGAAGGATGCTTTATCAGAAGACAATGAAATATCTTTGTTGTTTTTACTACTGCTATCATCTTATTGAAGTAGTACCCTATGCTATCTTGCCTTAAAAGAAAAATGAGTACTTTTCCATCAACTTTGTCAAGTGTGTAGCAGAAAGGAATGCAGGTGTTTACATAGATGTAATAGAAAATAATTTGTTAGAAATGAAAAATTTGTTTTTCCTGTAAATTTGGAAGGATAGGAAAATAGGTAAATCAGGGAGACTTTTCTGGGCCAGCTAGCGTATTGCATGATAGGAGTGAAGATGGTGGAGATGGTTCAGTGCTTAAGGACTTTGAGAGTTTTGATCAGGAACATTTTCCACAGAAACATCCCAATTTTAGTAGTACTGGCCTTATTCCACACTGCTTCTGCCTTATGCACTTTGTGTGCATGTGTTTAAAATGTTACGCTTAACTCATGAAACTCCAATGCATGATTTCTTTTACACAGAACGAAGTGAGACAGTAACATCCACCTGAACAGCACCATTCAATATTAGACATGACAATTTTCTAAGCCATATAAACTGTACTGTTTCTGGACATAAGCTACATTCTAAGTGAAAGACATTAAAGAGAAATTTCCCAGATAAACAGATTATTTCATAGTTACACATTAATAGAACTCAGGCAGTCTTTTCTAAGGCATCTTGCACTGTTTGCTGCCAAACACAGATTCGAATACACCATTCATCTGATCCAGTATTATATTCTTCTCTCGCCATAAAGATAAATNAGGCTGTGTGTAATGAGACAATGAGTTGGAGGGTTTATGGTTTGGAAGTTTATTCCTGAGGATGCTTCCTACCACCTCTTTACTTCAAATGTATTACATTTCAAATAGAAATAGTTTAACTGCACTTCAGGGGGGAAAAAAATTACCACCAAATCCAAAGTATTTCCACCCTTAAAAGCACTGGAATTTGGAATTTAGGTATAGCAAAATAAAACCAAGTTATTACATCATGATAACATTTTCCCTATGCAAGTCTTGACATTCATTCAAATACTGATTCTGTAAGGCATATTTTAAAAGAGAGACTGACATGACAACAGATTTTGGAGCCAGACACATGTATGTTGGAGTTGAACGGGATCATCATGCCCAGGATGTCTTTATGCAGCTTAATTGAGTCACAACAGAAGCAGAGCTTTGACAGGCACCAGCTCTAACTTGCACAAGCCTGCCAGAAAACTTTGATATTAACTCTTGCATCTAGGGCATGCCAAAATGCTTATATTGAAATTGTTATTCAAAATCACTGGACTGAGGGGGAAGGGGTTCACTACAGTGACTGAAATGACAGAGGCGGTGGCAGACCTCAGAATCAGTGAACTGCAGTCCTGTAAGCATGATCCCATTGTGTCCAGCAGTGAATGAAAGAAAGGACAAAGCACAGACAAAATATAAATCAGCTTTTTTTTGACCTTTCTATAACTAGCTAAGGAACAATTCAGAAAGATGAAATGGCTCTGAAGAATCAGAGGCCTGAGATATCCCATCTGCTGGAATGTAACCAAATGACAGGGTACTTTAGGGCAGGTCTTTTTCTCCCTGTCTTTTGTACAGAGTATTTGTATAGAATATTTAAACAGTCACAGTGCAATAACTTGACCTCTTAGGTAACCTAGCAGGTAAAATACCAAGTTTTCAGACCCTGTTCCTGTGGAAATCAGTGTCTATATATGAAAACTGGACTGTCAGCAAGATACTCCTTGGGAGGAGGCAGAAATCAGCTTGAACACTCAGGTACAGGTGCAACTTGATGATAGATCTCTTGCAATCTGAGCATATTCTGCAGTCATTGGAGCTACAAGAACATTATAAAGGCTAGCAATAAGAGAGTGGTTTTTTATTGCTCAGTTGTGATCATTTGGCCAACATCTGAATTTTATGACTGAGACAATTAAAACATTTTCTGTTTTTTTCTTGTCAATGTACTGTTCTGTTAAACTCCCATTACCTGAGAAGACGAGTAAGGAAAAAAGTGAAGTACCAAGCAATAGATCACCAGGAGGTGGCTGTGAGCAGAGGTAGGCTTAGGAAGAGCATTCCCGCCCAGATGGGGCTGTGTGGGGAGAGCACAAATGCAGTGGCAGAAGTGCACAAATGGGCAATGGAGCTGGCGGGGCTGAAGGCCACATATGAGGGCAGTGTAATATGCCTTACAGCTGGGAACATGACATTTAAATCTGGCACAGTGACTTCCTAATCCATACAGGGAGGGACAGAGGAAGGATTGGAAGTCACGTGGTGAGAACAGAGCTGGACTAAAGGGCTGTTGCAGACCTAGTCTGTAGTTGGCAAGCACAGGGAAGGTTTGTTTAGTTCTGTGTAATCCCTAGCTCAGAAATGTCTCAGTAAACCCAAATGTTGCAGAAGTGTTTCCATATGCGTTATGAAATGTTGGCACAAGTGTAAGGCACCTGAAGCAGAGAGGGAGATGGCACATCTATTCATTCGAACAAAATGGAACTGAAGCAGACAGCTGCTACTGTTTCACCACAGTTAGCAGAAAAAAGTATCTGCAAGTGACATCAGAGAAGAAATACTGCTGTTCAGTAAAACAGATTTTCAAACTCACAGTTCCAGGTAGCCCGTGTTAACGACAGGCAGTGTGGCAATCACCACCATACTTTGGCTGCCCCTATATGAATGCATGTTTGAAGAGTCCAGTTAGTAAATGGAACATCCATAAGCAAGAGGGAGAGTGAAGCAACAGTTTCCTTATGAAGCATTTATCTGAAGAGCAGAGAACACAAATGAGTGATTTAGCAAGAGATGGAATTACCTCCTTCCCCTTATGGGCCCCATTTTGCAATAGCCAGAGCCAAGCTGCTCTCTGAAGGCTCAAAGAACCATTGTGTCTTTTGCTGTAGATTCAGATAATTTTTGCCAAGAAAATATTCAGTTGAGCCACTTCAGAATGATGAGATTTCTGAGTCTTGTCAGGAAGAGATGTAGCTGCTATACTTGGTGAACAGAAATTGCAAGGTCTTACTTTGACAGGGAAAGACAGTCCAGACTGCCGGGGTAAGAAAATAATTTCATTGGCTCATTGGCTTCAAAACACTTCATTAATAAATACAGTTTTGAATTTCCCTTGTTTCACATTCAGAACAGATGGCCTGGCAAGGCCTAAGGATGTTTAACCAGTCCCTGTCTTTACCACAAGATGTGCGCTAGTGTAATGATTAGCACACAGCCACTTGGCTGGTTTGAGTTCTGATCCTTGCAGACATGACCTTTACTTTTAATGTCTTAGAAGGATTTACCTCTTGCCTTTTCACAACCCAACACCCAGAACCCTGTCTGCTAGAACTGGAGTTTGATCTAATGGGATCTAATTTCTCTCAGATGGATCAGTTTGTTGGCTTTGTCATGGTTCAGCCCCAGCCGAGCCCCACGCAGCCGCTCGCTCACCGCCCCGGCAGCAAAACACGGGGCAGAATAAGGCAACAAAAGGGCAAAATGGCTTCGAGTTGAGATAACGGCCGTTTAATGGGCCGACAAAGGGAGAGGGGAAATGACAATAGGGCTGCAATAATTATCCCGGGATGTAAACAACCGCGGTAACAAACGCAGTACTTTACCGACCGACGACCCGACAGACCAGACGGACCAGAGGCACAGCCCGCGGCGAGACCGTCCCGGAGCAGCCCCGGGCCCCTCCCGGCCAGTCCCTTTATAGGGGCGTGACGTCACGTGGTGCGGAATAGCGGCCGGCCCGGCCCGGCTCACCTGGCCCGGGCCTGAGCATTAACCCCGGCCTGGCCACAGCCAGGACAGCTTGAATGACTCCTTACCAAATATGAGCACGGGCCCCTCTGGAGAAACACCAATAAGTATGATGTAAATGCAAAACAATACATTTTATCCAAGTATGGATGTTACCTATTGCTGTGCATGGTTAAATTTAATTCTACTCCCTGAGAAGAGTGCGGTAAAGTGGACTGGAAGCCAGTGTTCTCAGAAGAGAATAATCACGATGATCTCTAGTGACAACAAGAGAAATGTCTTAAATACGCCAGGGAACCACCTGCACTGCGGCGCTTTGTTAAAGCGAGTGCTAGTAAGGTGTCTAAACCAACTCGTCAAGAAGCAGAATATCTACAAACTACCTTGCAGCTTTGTGACACATTCTCAGAATATTAGAGCTGTTATAGATCAAAGCTATTTTAACAAAATATGTGTTTAAAGTAGTGCTGCTTTGGGCATAATTGTGCAAGTACAATAAGTGTCTGATTATATGCTTAATGGCCAGACTACAGGTATTCTTTTAATATTGGAAAGTGTATTTGGCCTGCGCTTACATTTTTGCTGCAGAGGGAATTGCTCGACTTCATGCTACATTGCTAAAGCTGGAGCACAGCTAACTGCTATTGCCTGAACAAAAGGTAAGTGCTTTTGAAGTAGGATGATCAGATTGTTTTGGCAGGATGGCTGGGGGGTGCGCAGAGAGTTGGCAGGGGACAGACAGGACAGCTGACCCCAACTGTCCAAAGGGACATTCCATACCATATGGCATCATGCTCGGTTTATAAGGGGCTGGGGGGAAGAGGAAGGAGGTGGTGGTGGCATTTGGAGTGATGGCGTTTGTCTTCCCAAGTAACCATTACGCGTGACGGAGCCCTGCTGCCCTGGGGATGGCTGAACCCCTGCCTGCCATGGGCAGTGGGGAATGAATTCCTGGTTTTGCTTTGCTTGTGCACGCGGCTTTTGCTTCACTTATTAAACTCTTGTATCTGAACCCACGAGTTTTCTCACTTTCACTCTTTTGATTCTCTCCCCCTTTTCAAAGAGGGGGACTGAGCGAGCGTCTGCGTGGTGCCCAGCTGCATGGTGATAACCACAATGTGCTAGGTAGACAAGGGTTTCTTAAAAGACCTACAGTTAAATGAAATTGTCATCCCTTTTCCTACTACAGATAGAATAGAATAGAATCATTAAGGTTGGAAGTGACCTCAAGGATCATCTAGTTCAACCATCCCCCCCCCACCTATTACCCACTAAACCACGTCCCTAAGTACCACATCTAACCTTTCCTTAAACACCCTCAGGGATGGTGACTCCACCACCTCCCTGGGCAACCCGTTCCAATGCCCGACCACCCTTTCCGAGAAGAATTTTCTCCTCATCTCCAACCTGAACCTTCCCTGGCGCAACTTGCAGCCATTTCCCCTTGTCCTGTCACTAGTTATCTGCGATGCTTCTGTTACTTCTATCTCCAGGACATGAAGTGGCAGAATAAGTAATTTAAAGTATTTTTACCATAAAACTTGTCTGCTGCCAACTCATCAAGAGGTAAGCAGTTCTGAAAGTTGGGAGGAGAGATACACAGCAGTAAAAAGAAAAGGTTTATGCAAGGTGCACATATTAAGATTTGTGTAGAGCTAGTATAAGGCACACACATACATGCAAGACATAAATCATGCAGTTTTCAAAGGAAGTTTTGCTGACTGTCTCTGGGATGTGTTTCAATCATTCCTCTTAGAATCTGGGCTATGAGCTTATACTGGGGGTTTCAGTTCAGCCTCATTTCCTAGACTGCTACAGATGCAGTATGAAAAAAGCATTGCCTTGCATAATGTTGCCATTTAATCTATTCAGTATTATTGTTCTCTTATTTGGCTACCATCCCAGGAAAACCACACAGATAAGGGAAACATTTGCAAAATAAAGGAGAAGCCTTGGAGGAGTTAATTCAAATAAGCTAAACTGGATTTTTTTCTGCAGGAATCTTAGAAAATCCACTTGCATAAATTCAAGCAACTTTAACATGTAGGAACAAGCTGATGTTTTTACTCTAGGTATGGCAGCAGCATGTGCAAATAAATCCACTGCTAGTTTTCAAATTAGCTATCTGGACAACAATGGCAATGAAAACACAACCCTTAAACACATTAGCAGATTGCCTGTACATACGGCAACTGCATGGGCAGAATCCCTAGGTACTCTGTGCTCTGGTTCTCAGCTCAAAATAAAAGATCTGACTGCCAGATCTTTACTCTGCTGTTTTTGCTACTGCCGCATGTTTACATGCCTGAAACTTCTTATCTGAACTCCAGACTCCTCAGTGTGGTGACTTTTACAGCTACTTTCTCTTGGAGGGCAAGAAAAATTAACAATGGTTTTGAACTATGCGCTTACAGACTTGCAAAGATGTGCACTCCAAAACTGCATAGGCATCCTCGTCTGTAAAATTGGCAACGCTAAAGAAAAATACTAAACTTTTGTCTAAGGCAAAAGACTTGAGGTAAAATCACATGACTCTATAATTTTTTGCTGTAGCTGTTCCTGGAAAAGACAGTATGAAGTATTTTGTATTTTGTGTGAATAAAGAATGGAAAGGAGAAAAATGTTTCCTTATTCTTTTTGAGGTCATCTGTCCCATCACAAATTCCATTTAAACAGGCTACAAGAACCCTGGTGTAATAATCAGGGGGAAATGGAACCTTCAATCATCTCCTTTTCAATCAAACATTTTAATTTAGAAGCAGAAGACTGCAGTACAGGAAGGTACGGAAACTCATTCTGCTCCTGTATATCAGATAATTAATTCATAAGGGTGCTACATCTGCTATATGCAGGGGGAAGAGGGAGTGCCATAAAAGCGGAGGAAACTGCCAGCGTATTAAGTAGCAAATTTCCATGAGTGTCCACAGATTTCTATCAATTTGCATACGTAGACTTCCTCTGAGCACAGCTTCTGACATTTAGATCAAAAATAATGGTCAAGAGAGGTAAATTAGACCATTTACGTTTATTTTCATCAGCAACAAGTGGTTTTAAATTATCACAGTGGCTCTGGCGTGCTATGAAAACCTCCAAGTCAATCAGAAAGTAACAGGAAGTAATCAGTAAGTTGTGGGAGTCTCAAAAGTAAAAAAGAGGACAAGTTTAGCAGGAAGGTCCATGAAACTTGACATGAAGGACAATTCTTCCCTCAGCTGCTCAAAGTATTGGTAAAAACAGATGCATTGACAAAAGTTACTTTCATCTATTTGGTTACCTCTCAGAGTATGAACAAGGCTTTCAGACCTTGTCTACCAAAGTAGAAAACACACAAACTGGAAAAAAAAAACACCCAGCCAGAATCAACCACCCAATAAATGTCAGAAGTAACACTTTTAACTGGAAAAAAATGGCAGAACTTGTGGCTATTTCATCTGAAGACTGAAATTCTTAGAACTCAAAGACCAAAAAAACCCACCCCAGCAACTGATGTTGCTTACTAAAGGAAGCCAAGTTACAGAATGCAAACAAATGAAGAGTAAAAAAACTATTGCATAACCTCTTTTATTATCTTCCCTTATCATGCTAGTACACTGGCCTTGTCCAACGATCTAAGCTTTTAGTTAGGCTTTCAATTCTGACTCTGAAGTTCACCAGAATTAATGAAGATTTAGCCTCTGGAAGGCAGGATCCTAAACTTAGAATTTAAACATGCCAAAACCAGTAAAGGGGCAGAGCATGTATCTTCAATACCTGTAGCTTCCCAGAAGCTCCACTAGTCTCGTTGGCATTGATATGAAGGAAGGGCAATGTCAGGTAATGACAAGCTAGCATCATGTACTCAAAGCTATCAACATGAAACAAGCCGGCTGTTCAATAAAGCACAACACATTCCTAACAGAGTACTTGGTTGATATTGATTGCACTGGAAATGAGAAACAGGGAGAGGAAATCAAAATAATATTAAATTCAAAGGTACTGAGAGCCAATGAATAAAGAACAACCAGATTCACACCAGGATTTACACGCATTTGTCCTGGCTCAGCTTGGTAAGTACTTATCAGGCCTGCTCCATCACCAGTCCTTTACACCACAGACAGTGTGCTATAGTCAAGAGGAAAATGGTGCTTTCATTTTTTCCAGCTAGCACAACGGAGTCCTTCATCACCCCAGCTATTCATTAAAACAGATCACACAGAATTTTGTGCTTTAGAACAAACCCTCTCTTGATCAAAAAAACCCCCAAAAGGCAGTGGAGTAATGTCTCCACTGTGAAACTAGTTATTGCCTTTCCTCTGTATAATTTTTCTAGGAAGATAAGGAAATTGGTGGTGTGAAACACGCTGAGCAGAGGTTGCAGGACTGAGCTCTTTCAGGCCTGTGCTGCAGCTCTGGTCCCCCAGCTTTCCCTGGCCATGCATCAGTGGCACATCCAGACACTGGGCTCACAGCTATCGCCGTGTTTCCTTCAAAAGGAAGTGGTGGCACAGGTGAAGAGGGTGATCTGAGCTGCTCTCCAACAAGCCTCCAGCAAAGCCTGGTGTGGAGGAAAGGGCGACCAGAACTGCAGGAGAGCTTTTGTCCCACTATGTAGACTCAACCTTAAGAATGATCACAGCAGTATCACAGAAGTTAGTTTTCAAATAAGTAAGTACCTGGAATCACCCTTAACAAACTTTCTCCCCACCAGTTTGACTAATTCTCCTTTGAAAAAAATGGATTATTTTTTTTTGCCACTTAATTGGAGAACTTTTGTGGCCCATAGTAATGTTTTTCTAAGGCAGATATGACCCAAAGAAAGCAGTCCATGACCCAGTGACTGAGACACTAACCTGGGATATAGAAGTCTGCCCTTTAGATGAACAAAAATCAGGTCTGATAATTTGTTTCCAACAGGAATTTCAGTCTGAATATTTATCCTCTTCTTACACAAAGCCAATACATTTTCCTGCAGCATTTGTTATCTTCTACCGAGCAAAGCAGGAAGACAGACCTTCAGGAATCTGTAAAACACAAACCCCAGGTTATGCTCTGAAAATATTTACTTCTCATGTGGGAGCTGAATTCTCCCCTCACTCACCACTGATAATATATTGGTCAGGAGCACAAACTCAGCCACAAGAATAGAGTCTGAAAAAATAGAACTGAATACATAAAAACTGTCTTAATCATAACAAGTGAGTTTCAATGAACAGAAACATCTGTCTTTCGGCAAACAGCATGCACAGGAGCTGTATGCATCAATTTGATACATCACATTAGAAGGGACAAGTGTTAGTGTCTCATTTAGCACTTTGCTGAGACGATGAGAGTATTTTGACAAGTTGTGCTAACATACAAATAGACAGGGTTAGAGACACTCTCGCACGAAACAGCCTGAGTCCGTGACAGGCAAATTAAATTAGGGAGCATTTAATTGACAGGCTCTCATTTTGGCAGTGAGCACTGATCGTGTCTCCTGCCACAGGACATGGTGGGGCCTCACAGCCGTGTCCTGCTGCACCATGCCAGGCAAACCGCTGGTGGGGTCTGGGGGCATCACTGGTGTGACTCCTCTGGGGCACCGAAATTGAGCTAAAGCAAGCTACCAGCCTTCTCATGCTCTTGCCTCCCCTTGAGAGGCTCGTGCCTAAAATGGCTGTTTCTCAACTCTGCCAGCTGAGTGACCCGTGCCTAGGGGCAGCCCTGGCTGTCGAGCCGGAGCTCTCACCCTCACCAGGGAAAACCCCACATAGGTCAGGGCACAGAGGGCCTTGCTGGCCCAGACCGGCCTCCCCCACCCTGCCTACAGCCAGGACCCCATGTCAGCTCCATGGAACGATCAGCCCCTGTCCCTGGCGGTGCAGCAGGGCGGGTGTCCAACTCCCCACAGCCCTGCCCTGCCCAGCCATGTGCCCATGCCCTGGCTTGGCCTTGGCCCAGCCCCGGCCTCGTGGCCCTGCCCGGATATCCCATGGCCATATGCCACCCCGGTTCCCCTCAGCAGGGTGTCACCCAGGCCCACCTCACCCTCAGCAGCTCTCGGGCAGTCTGTCAATGTTCCTCGCTAGCCTGCTTTTGTCCCCAGCCCTCTCCACTGAATGCGGCCCCATGGCACAGGCCAAGGCACACTGCTCACCAGAGGGACCAGCTCACCGCTGGCTTTCGTCCTGAGCATCTGGGCATCGCCGAGTGCCGCGCCGGAATGCCTGGCAGCTGTGAGGGGGGAGAACGGGGCCTGTGTGTGGGGCTGGCGCAGCCCCCTGCTTTGGTTTCCGTGTCTTGTAGCAGTGCCGCTCACCCTGCCCTTACACACTCTCCAAAACAGTGTTTGGGAAAAACACCCGACATGCTTCCTAATGTCTGCTGGTTTGTCGTATTAAGGAAGCAGACATTTTGGTCAGTGTTACCTGAAAAAGCAATAAATCCATGCACATATGATAACGTTGCTATCTTTTATTGAATAGAAAAATATCAGTATCTTAACTTTTAAATAACTTATAAACCATTTCTGGGCACGAAACCAAATGGATTGCATGCTGTTAATACTGCCATAGCTTCTTGACTGTGGGAGGCAAACTCCGTGACAATGCTTTCAGAGGGTGCTTCAGAGGGTCAGACGCTATACCTCCTTATTGCTCTCAGCACGCTGCACCGATCGTTCCAACAGCTGGCCCATAACTGAGTATCTCTCAATGCGAAAGTGTCATCAAATGAATAGCTAATTCAAGAAATATTGGGAAGATCACTTTGAAAGACTTGAATGTCATAAAATGTGAGTTTTGAACGATACATTATCACAGTTGCCTATCTTCATCGAACATTAGCCTACTCCCTGATGCTAAGCTTACGTACCGATTCCCACCCTCTGCAAAAAGCAAATAGCTGTTAAAGTAGAATACGATGATGCAGTACAACACTTAAAATGCAATCTAAAAGATTCATACAGCTACATATATTAGCCACCCTGGTATTTATTTCCCTACAGGTCTTTTAATGTAAATGTACTTCTACACTGTACCCTACTTCTAATACCTAACTGCTGCAAGAATCAGAAATGTGGGCACTCCATAACATTTTGGAGAGAGCAGTACGTTATCTTAATGGGAAAGAGCTGGCTTAATATTTAGGCTCCACAGTGCCAAATTCCAAATCCCTCTTTGATGTAAGTCTATCAGTTTACACACCACCTGAAAAATCTGTTCGTGCAACTGCTTCACTTTTAAACAGTTCACTGCATTTACCAAAGCTGGAAAGGAACTTGGCAGTTTGCATCTGTTTGTAACAAACCTGTTGCTCTCCTCACCATTCGCCTGTGAAGAAAAAAATCTTTAAACATACAACACACTTGCAGTAGATAAAGTACATTTTGCTTTTTCAATAAATATTGTTACAGGATCTATACTGCTTTCAGCACAGATACATTTCTAAAGTAAATTTGCCTTGCTCATGTACTTCCTGAGCAGTTTAGCAATATAGGAAACAGTGCTGGGAACTGTACAGGTTTATTGGTCTGGTTACAAGTCCTTAATGCCAACTGCTAAAGAGAAAACCTCCACATGCACTTTTTATAAAAACATATGTTTTGCAGCAGAGGGCAATTTTTTTCTTAACATTATCTACCTGAAGGAATGACGATTCAGAAGCATTATTTTATATCAGGTAGCACTATTATTATTTATGTAGACATTGATTTTTTATATTCTAATGCATTTTTACATGATTACTATTCTGCTTTAACTAAGCACAATCTTAGAAGTTTTTCCCTTTGATTTGCCTCTTTATATTTTATGCTAATTCAATCCTTTTTAATGCTTTCAATAGAGATAATCAAATGGGTCCCAATATTTATCTGTTGTGTTCCTTTTGCTGTGCAAGTAGTCATTCTGCTGGCACCGTGGGACTCAAGTGAGACATGTGAGCCTTGCTCCTGTTTCATAGGAGGGAACAGCTGCCCTCTGGAACACCCGGCAGGGCTCGTGCTGAAGGACTGGCTTTTCTCAGTCATGCCCCATGTTTTTCCTCTTCTTTCCAGTCACAGGATAAGCAAGACTCACACTGATTTCATAACTCAGATCTTCAAATGTTCCTGACTTTTTCTTTTCCTATGTGCGTGCCTTGGAAGTAAGCATCTAGGGACCTCTGATTTGAGTAATTTTCATTGCTTTCTTTGCACTTTATTTTTTTTTACTTTTGTAATCATCTTTTTGTCAAGCTATTACAACAATAGCCAGGATGAGGACATATATCTGATCTATATAACAGAACAACACATCTTAATACAGTTTAGCATGCTACTTCTTCTTCACTTGCTTTGTACCTGGAGCAGATGTCATCATTCGGCTGCCTTTGGAGATACAGGCAACAATTTTTTCACTTACCTCTATAAATATCATTCAGAATCCACAGTTTAATGCTTTCCCTTTAAAACAGAATATACTCAAGTGGTTTATGGTATTACATCTGCTAATAACATAGTGTTTCTGGAGTGCCTCAGAGTTACCTCTAGCTCTGTGACTGTGAAATACTATTCTTTGTTCAGGTTTTCCACTGATCCTGATATATTCTGGTATTCTTTCCTGGAGTACTCTGACTCTGATTGGTTATTAGAATATTTGTGCTGGCAGCTGGACTGAGTCAGATGCAGAATCCTATCCCCCCATCAGAATACCCATTTAGTGTTAAAGGTGTGTCATGGTTCCTCCTCAAGAGGAGGCTCAGGGGAGACCTCATTGCCCTCTACAACTACCTGAAAGGAAGTTGTGGTGAGCTGGGGGTCGGCCTCTTCTCGCAGCTAACTATTGACAGGACAAGGCGGAACGACTGCAAGTTGCACCAGGGGAGATTTAGGTTGGAGATGAGGAGAAATTTCTTCTCGGAAAGGGTGGTCAGGCATTGGAACAGGTTGCCCAGGGAGGTGGTGGAGTCACTGCCCCTGGGGGTGTTTAAAGAAAGGTTGGATGTGGTACTTAGAGACGTGGTTTAGTGGTTAATAGGTGGTGGGGGGATGGTTGGACTAGATGATCCTGGAGGCCTCTTCCAACCTTTATGATTCTGTGATTCTCTGGTTACAGCCTCCACTTTTCGTAGGTAATGAGCTGGCAACACAACTGTTTGGACTCTTTGAAAGTATTTGAAACCTCTTGGTTATTTTCAACCACATTTGATGCAGGGGTAGAAGTATGAAAGATATTAAATTTCTACAAATTTTGTGAAGATAAGTGCCTAGGAGAGAAGTGTGCCTGAGGGAAGGGCAGGGTAAGCTGTTACCTGGCTTGGTAGCAGCCTGACCAGCCATTGCCAGCTTAGGCTGTGGTGGGCAGGGAACAGGGAGCAATGCAGGAGACCGGTATTAAAAATGTGGAAAATTATTAGGATATCATAGTGGGCTTGCTATAGCTGCAGGAAGGAGCTGACACTGTGTGAATATTGGATATCCAATAGGGGTATTGGATTAGGGAATAGAAAGAAAGGGGCTGGACTGCTTTACTGGTTGTATAGGGAATACGTGGATGTTATAGTCATTGCAGGGAACAAATGTAGGGGACATCAGACATATGTATACGAATATGCATTGTTAGTTCTGGGGCTGACAGAATCATAGAATGGTTTGAGTTGGAAGGGACCACAAGGATCATCTAGTTCCAACTTCCCCTGCCATGGGCAGAGACATCCTCCACTAGACCAGGTTGCCCAAAGCCCCATCCAACCTGGCTGGAAACTGCTTACAGCTTGTTGCCAAGCCTCTGCGATGCAGCTCCTCTCATGAGCCCATTCAAAGTTTATCAAAATCAAGAGAGTTATGGCTTCACTGTATTGATCTACTTCCTACAAAACGGATTTTTTATATTCAAAATGTAACTCTCCAGGATTAGAGAGGGAGAAGCACAATTCCCCTCCAGCGAGCCTGAAGGCCAACCTCCTTTTACTTACCTATGATGGATATCTGGTGGGAAGGCATTTTACACAGTGGTTTTTGGTTTTTTTTTTGGTTGTTGTTGTTGTTTTTTGTTTGTTTTTTTCTTCCTGTTAGATAAGCATCTGATAGTGGACCAGGAGCCAAAAGGCCTTAGATGAATAAATAATGAACACCCCTAGGGAAGGTGACTTGATGAAACTAACACAAAATGAGTGCAAAATTGATTGGGAAACTGTATTCAGACAACAGTATGTACAAAGTGATAGTTTAGTTTCAGACTGGAAAAAGGTATCTAGTGGATTCTGCAAGACTTGCCCTAGGTCAATATTTTTATTAATAACTTGAATGATGGAATTGGGAACACAATTTTTAAGTCTAAAGATTATCCCAGGTAGTCAGGGGTGGCAAAGATGCTGAAGCTCTGTTTGACGCTTTGGCTGACAGGACATTTGGCACACCATTCTGTCTTTGTGCCTTACTTTCTTTTCCTCCTGGCCTGCTTTGTGAGGCTTTTCTTGTATCTAACAGGTTGTGAGCCTGCCTCTCAGGATATTTCTTCAGTGCAGTGTTAACGTTTATCAAAAGGTGTAGGGAGTCCATTCTGAGTGAGAGCTCTTCCCCTTTGGCAATTTTGATTGCAAATATCTGGTGTTGAAAACGGAGCAGAGGCACACAGACACATACATACACTCTGATCCCACATGCTTTGTTTCCATAAGACATCAGGGAATAATTCTTTAAGACCATCCTATTATTGCCTTTGTTACTGGTGGGAGAAATTCTACTCAAATTCCTGTGAAATCATGGCAAAGGTGGTGATGAGACAAAAATCTTATGCCATGATTGTGTTTTATAGCAGCCATGAAGATAAATCCCTACCAGAGGAAGAAAATTGATGTCAAGACTATTGTTCCCTTAATATGTGGGGAAGTCTGGAGTGTTACTGATTGTGCTCACAGGGCAACACAGACCCATTCATTTATTAAAAATATACTAAGCCAAAAGCAACAAATCTTGATATCATAAAGCTGACTCAATTCATCAGCCTTTACTGAAGACATGCAAGGAGAACTAAGTGTCCATGCAAATCGCAGGCCAATTGGAGGTACAAAAAGAGGCAGAATATTCCTTCCAGCTGCCAAGGAGTCAAAGACACTTCTGCTGCTCTCCATCTAAGGACTTGTATGTGATACTTTAATTCCAACTTCATAAAAACTGTCTTGCTACTCTCACAGAATCAGAATCACAGAACCTTAGAGGTTGGAAGGGACCTCGAAAGATCATCTAGTCCAACCCCCCTGTCAAGGCAGGACCTGCCAAGGCAGGTTTTCATTAAAATGTTCTTGTGACTTGTCCACTGTTGCAATGTCCTTCTGTCTTCTTTAAGTAGAGGGACTGAAAATGTTTTCGATTCCTAAAGAAGTAAGACATAGGTACTGATGTTTTTGTCAGGCAGGTCGCCTCTCCAAATACCTGGTAATTTTTGATTTAAATAGCCCATTTCAACAGAAAGAGGTAAGGGACTCCACAAGATGTTTTTTTAAGCTCTGTGAAAATGGGTAGCAGGATATGAGAGGACCTAAATGATGTCCTAGTGGAGGGAGGGATGCGTGTGTGGAGGGAAGGGTGCATGCACCCTGCCCGTGCAGCCCTACTCCATGTTGCCCCAACAGCCGCGATGGGAAGCTTGGGGTGCTGCCAGTGGTGAGAGCCCACTGGGATCAGGGAAGGAGATCTAGTGAATGTAAGGCAGGAATTTAAAGAAAACCAGGCTTCAGCAATTCTGCTGCTGAGGGAATAACTTTTGTTTTTACATCGCAACTGATAGAATAGAATAGAATAGAATAGAATAGAATAGAATAGAATAGAATAGAATAGAATCGAATCATTAAGGTTGGAAGAGACCACAAGGATCATCCAGTCCAACCGTCCCCCCCCCCA